>JAFFST010054634.1:37271-47407 GCA_022414735.1 Noturus placidus | reverse complement strand
CTCTCTTACCCTCTCTCTTCCTCTCTTACCCTCTCTCTCACCCTCTCTCTCTCTCTCTAACCCTCTCTCACTTTCTTACGCTCTCTCTCTCTCTCTCTCTCTCTCTCTCGCTCTCTCTCTCTCTCTCTCTCTCTCTCTTGCCCTCTCTCTCTCTCTCTCTCCCTCTCTCTCTCTCTTCTCACTCTCTCTCTCTCACTCTCTTACTCTCTCTCTCTCTCTTACCCTCTTGCCCTCTCTCTCTCTCACACTTTCTTACTCTCTCTCTCTCTTTCTCTCTTACCCTCTCTCTTACCCTCTCTCTCTTACCCTTTCGCTCTCTTACCCTCTCTCTCTCTTAACCTCTCTCTATCTTACCCTCTCTCTCTCTCATACACACTCACACACTCTCTCACTCTCTCTCTCTCTTACTCTCTCTCTTACCCTCTCTCTCTCTTACCCTCTCTCCCTCTCTCTCTCTCTTACCCTCTCTCTTCCTCTCTTACCCTCTCTCCCCTCTCTCTCTCTCTCTCTCACTCTCTCTCTCACTCTTACCCTCTCTCTCTCTTGCTCGCTCTCTCTCTCTCACTCTCTTGCCTATCTCTCTCTCACTTACTCTCTCTCTCACCCTCTCACGCTCTCTCTCTCTTCCCTCTCTCTCTCTCTCTCTCACCCTCTCTCACTCTCTCGCCCTCTCTCTCTCTCTCTCTCTTGCCCTCTCTCTCTCTCTCTCTCTCTCTCTCACTCACTTACTCTCTCTCTCTCTCTTACCCTCTCTCTTACCCTCTCTCACCCTCTCTCTCTCTCTCTCTCTCTCTCTTACCCTCTCTCTCTCCCCCTCTCTCTCCCTCACTCACTCACTCTCTCTCTCACCCTCTCTCACTTTCTTACGCGCTCTCTCTCTCTCTCTCTCTCCCTCTCGCTCTCTCTCCCTCTCTCTCTCTCCCCCTCTCTCTCTCTCTCTCTCTCTCTCTCTCTCACACACACACACACACACACACACACACACACACACACACACACACGTGCTCTCCTCTGTGTCAGTGGGGATTCGAGTCCAAGTGCATTTGGCACTCACATTAATAGCTGCCTTAGCAGAAATTTCGACTTAAAACAAAAATAAAATAAAATAAAAAACAGCAAGAAACACTTGCAGTAGCTGTGGATCCGAGTTAACAATAGTTCATATAGGTGTTGAGGACATAATGTTAAACCTTTTATCCTGTGTAAAATCTTGTGCTAAGCCTGTGTCAAAGCAGCACATTGCAGTGGGAGTAGAAACCAGAAGACGAACGAGAAGGAAGAATAAATCATTATGACAAGAAATGGTTTAAGTGAATCCTCGTGTCCAGATAATCTTCTCGCGTCAGTTCTGTAATAAATAAACTTCTCGCGTCATCTCATTTTGTAAACTTTGAAAAAAAAAAAAATTCCATCATAAAGATGTCTTTAGTTTGTTTTATCTGGGGAAACCAAGAACAACAATAACCTATGCTGGAAACAATCCAACAAACTTTTGACATAAGAGATAATGTTCAGTCTAATCTACGAAATATTGTGGTAAAGAATTATTGTTATAACAATATGAGGAAAGCATGTGTTTTGTATGCCTGAGAAAAGATCACCTGAAAAACCTCAGGACAATCCTGCACTCCATGGTGAGGTTTATATCACTTCTAACAGTCATTTTATCCATCCATCCTGGAGCCTATCCCAGGGGACTTGGGGAACAACTCAGGGGACACGCTGGACAGGGTGCCAACCCATCACAAGACACAATTGCATACAACAATTTAAAGATAGCAAATCAGCCTACATGTATTTGGATTAGGGGAGGAAACGGGAGAGACCCCTGAAGCAGGGGGAGAACTAGCGAGCTCCGTGCACGCAGGGCGGAGATGGGAATCGAACCCCCAACCTCTGAGGTCCACCAAAAACATTCTAACCACCAAGCCACTATGTGTCATTTTATAGATACACTAATCTCTTCACTGCTCAGAAACTCATATGGAAGAATCCAAAATTAAACAGCTAACAAAGCCGGGTAATATCGTTATGGGGACAAACACAATCTGCTGTAGCGGAAAATACTGTAACGACTTCAAATTTATTAAAGCGCACCTATTATGGTTTTAAAACGTGCCTAATGTTGTTTTAAAGCTCTTATATGATAGATTTACACGCAACCGAGGTAAAAAAAAAAAAAAAACACTTTAACGTGCTCATAATATAAAATTCAACCTTCTTTTCTCCTTCAGTGTCACAAACGACTCGTTAAATGATCCATTCTAAATGATTCGTTCTAAACTCCTCCTTTCAGAGAGCATACTCTGCTCTGATTGGTCAGACATCCCAGTCTGTCGTGATTGGTCAAACGTTGTCAGCAAGCAGCCGATGAAGACCAGAGGCGGGGCTTTTTTGTTACAAACCTACGTAGGTTAGTACAGGAAGTCGAGTCTGTTATCACTAATGAATCGATTCAGCTGTTCAGAATCGATTCCTTCTTTAGGGAGTCGATAACTCTTCACGTTTGTCGTGCGCTTTGATTTTTGAAACTTTGCAGACTTTATACAGCTCTATAACACGCTAGATGCAGGATAATATCTGAAAAGCCGTAATAGGTACACTATAAAGGTTGTTAAAATGGAAACGGCTTGTTTGTTGAAACAAATAAAAATGTAAACAAATATTTTTAATTAACAAACAATCTGTTAGGATTCCTTTTGTCAAGCCATATCATATAACAGTACACAGGTACATTAGTGAGAAAGAGGGTTGCCGTTTTTAAACCTCACTCAACTATAAGCAGCCAGATACATCGTGCTTCCTTCATTTTTAAGTGTAAATCTAATTCATAGCTCTGTCGATACTTTTCCAATTTAGAACTAATAATCTCACCTTTACAAGTTTCTAATTAACTGCACTGCTGCTGCAGAATTATTGATTGTATTTAACGTGACTATAATTATCCTACTGGAATTCCCTAAGTGGGAGATTTGTCCATGCAGATAGATCATTATCTCAGTTCTATGATATATAACTCATTAGTCAGTTCATACCTCATTACTCTCTTCCTCCTTTTTGCCATTGCCCTTAAAGACCCTCACTCTGTTTTTCTCTCTCCCTCCAGACAATTTCATTGTATTTAAAAATAGCAGTCTCAGTTTGGCCATCCATACAACAGCGTGCAAGGAAACAGCAGTAAGTAATAATAAATAAATAAATAAATAAATAAATAAATAAATAAATAAATAACAACACGATGGTGCACTTTAGAGCAGGAAACAATTTTCTTTCTCATCCCTCTGGTGGCTGTTAATTTCACAATCATTTTCTTCATCCTCAAACTCCCACCAGGCCTACTTCATTATCTGTGTGTGTGTGTGTGTGTGTGTGTGTGTGTGTGTGTGTGTGTGTGTGTGTGGGTGGTGTGTGAAAAATTGTCTTTATTGTTTAACCTTTTGATCATTGTTAAATTAATTCACAAAAATGCTCTGCTCTCATGGATATCAAACAATTGCAAATATAACACAGGTTTTATCCAAAAAAATGTTGTTAAATATAGGTGTGCAACAATTATTGGCACCCTTTTAGTCAATACTTTGTGCTACCTCCCTTTGCTAAGATAACAGCTCTGAGTCTTCTCCTATAATGTCTGATGAGGTTGGAGAATACATGGTGAGGGATCTGAGAGCGTTCCTCCAGACAGAATCTCTACAGATCCTTCACATTTTGAGGTTCATGCTGGTGGACTCTCCTCTTCAGTTCACTCCACAGGTTTTCTATGGGGTTCAGGTCAGGGGACTGGGATGGTCATAGCAGGACCTTGATTTTGTGGTCAGTAAAACATTTCTGTGTGGTTTTCGATGATGTTTTGGATCATTGTCCTGCTGGAAGATCCAACCACGGCCCATTTGAATCTTACTGATTGAGGCAGTCCGGTTTTCATTTAATATCTGTTGATATTTGATAGACTCCATGATGCCATGGGTTCAAACAAAATGTCCAGGTCCTCTGGCAGAAAAACAGACCCAAAACATTAAAGATCCATCTCCATATTAAACCGTGGGCATGAGGGACTTTTCCATATGGCTCCCTCTGTGTGCTCCAAAACCACCTCTGGTGTTTATTACCAAAACGCTCCATTTTGTTTTCCAAAACATTAACTTTATTAGTCTTTAACCACTATTTGCTGAAATTTCTTGTGAGCGGACAGATGTTCTGACTTTTTCCTTTAGAATTCATTGGAATAATTCAGAATTCATTGTTCCATTACTGATGCCAAGGCATCCAGGCTCAAAACTGCAGCAAAACAGGCCCAAACCATGACACTACCACCACCATGTTTCACAGACGGGATAAGATTTGTATGCTGGAATGAAGTGTTTCCCCTTTCTCCACACATAACGCTTCACATTTAAACTAGAAAGTTCTATTTTGGTCTCATCTATCCACAAAATAATCTTCTGGCTTGTCCATGTGCTCATTAGCAAACCGCAAAAAGGGCAGTAATGTTATTTATCAAGAGCAGTCGCCTTCTCTCCATATTCTCTAGCATAGAATATCTACTCTTGTTCTGGTATTGTGCTTCAGACATTTTACTTAACCTGTCGTTTTGAACATTGCACTTGTCATGAAGCTTATACCTGATATAGTCTTATGTACTAGGCTCCTGTGTTGATTTGACTTAAAGTCTCAGTTAGATGTCCCACAAACTTGTCATCACACATACCAATACATTTCCCATTATTATTCTCATCAGGGTCACGGCGCTTCTCCCGAGAACAATGATGGGAATACACCCTGGATGGGAAGCCAGTCCATCCATCACTCTGCCACCAACATATCAGTACTCTTTAATACATCCTTCCAAAGACTCCACTGAAACTATACTACGCACAGAAAAGATGCATCCTACTGCTGAGATTCAGGATCAAGTTCCAGTTGTGCTATAAATGATATCTCAAAGTCAGGGTCCTCTGTTAGAAGAGCGACATATCTCCCTGATTAGTATGCAATGTAGCAGCCAATCGCTCCATGGTCTGGTCTCCTCCCAGAACCCTGAAGGGTTTGTAAATAGGTCAACAGAAAGAAAAAAAAAACAGATTTTTTTTGTTGTTGTTGGTTTATTTATTTTTTTAAAATACATTTTTCAAACTAACTGAATCAGGCAGCTGTGTGGTCAGGGAATCTGAAGTGATGCCATTTTCTACACCAGAAATATTGCCTGGAACTACCTGAACACATTTCCAATGTTTTCATACTCAATTCAGTTAGTACCTTCTGAACAGAATATAGATGTCTCAAAAAATGTTTTGATCCAGTGATATCGCCTGGGTTAAATAACATTTTTTTACTCTACATGACCAGACTGTATTGTACAGACTGGAAGTGTCCAAACCTATTGCAAGATTTGCTAAAATAATCAACAGTACAGGACTGTGACAGTAACGCCTGCTTCAATTCCATATCCTGACATTACAATCTGCAACAGCTTTGATTTATATAAGATTATAAGATTTATATTCATTTCTTATAGTCAGTAAATATTGCACACAGTCTACGTGCTATAAAACCCCAAAGCCTCATTATCTAGTATAGCAAGTCCAACTCCAGAGAGATGGTTCTGTAGTGTTAGTGGGAGCTGCATTATAGAAGCCTCACGACCATCAGAATGACAAGCTGTTCAGTAAAAACACTACACCTCATTAGGCTCTAGGTACCCGTTTTCAAAATCCTAGGTCTCTCTCTTTCTTAGTTTCCCTTACTCTTTTTTACGGCTGGAAGAACGAGATGCCCACCATCAAGTCCATTCTAAACCGGTGAAATTCATTATTCTAAAGCTTCTGCACTCTGGTATTTTTAACTGTCATGAATTAGACAATAGTTGGGACTGGCCAATATTTTTGTGTATTGTTCTTACAAATAACATGGAAAAAGCTCAGGAACACATCATTGTTGAGGAAATGATGGGATCAAAAGCAAGTATATTCTGCATCCTTGGTTATGCGTCAATCAATCCCATCAGCCTTTTTTTTTTTTGTATAGATATGCCAACCTCTTCAATTCTCAGGAAAGCAGATATGGCACAATCCAAAACTAAACAGGCAGAAAATCCAGATTATATTGTTATTTGAAACGTAATCTGATCAAATCACATTTTTTTTTAAATAAATAAATAAAGGTAGTGAATCTGGGAGCTGATCACATCTGCTCACTGGAAACAAAATAGAGTAGGGTGCCAATTTTAATATGCTCCACGTTAATGTTTTTAGCCAACTGGCCAAGCACATTGACACAACAATGAATATACAGTGGGGGGAAAAAAGTATTTGATCCCCTGCTGATTTTGTACATTTGCCCACTGACAAAGAAATGATCAGTCTATAATTTTAATGGTAGGTTTATTAGAGCAGTGAGAGACAGAATAATTTATGTTATAAATTGACGTACAAATTCAGCAGGGGATCAAATACTTTTTCTCCCCACTGTATACGAATTAATCAGATTAGTTAATGAAAGATGATGTGGATACCTACAATTAATCTTCTAAACATGCTTTTGACCGAGCATTCTTGTATCAGCAAACTAGCAGATTGGCATCCCAATATCTTACATGTTAATAACCAAGTATAGAACGCGTCAACAATTCTTTCAGTTATATATATATATATATATATATATATATATATATATATAAATAAGAACACAGCAAAGGAAACTCTCAATTGGTTTCAGAGAAAAATCAAGGTGTTAGAATGTCCCAGTCAATCACCAACTGAACAAGGTTTAAAGACAATATGTTTAGAAGAACGGACCAATAATCACACCTGAATATTGCGTAACATTCATTTCTTCATACAGGAAGTGACATGAAGCCGTCATTATAAACAAAGGCTTCTCCACTAAGTATTAAATACATTTCAGTTCGCGTGTTAAATACTTTTTTCCCGTCTCATTCCTCTTTATTACACAGAACTCCATTTATGGACTTAAATGCTGTGAATTCTTTATATTTCTTGAGTTAATACTTAAGCTTAGTTAAGCTGGCCAAGTAGAAGAAATGATGAAATGTTAGCTAGCTAGGTACCTTTCTGTACTATCATGGATAAGCTCCAGTGACTACTGTAAATTCCAGAAAGGGGGGTTCATGTACAAGGGTAAAGATGGGATGTGGGGTTAATCACATGGATACATGGATACTTATAAAAACTGCTGATGTAATCATAAAGAATGTCTTATGAACATCTTTTCAACACACTCTTCTACAGCTGTATAATGTCATGATTTATAATACCACTATCTAAATAGCTTCCCTCTTTTGAGTCTTATGTCGTCTCATTTTCCTATCACCTCTGTTTTACACCTGTAATTCAAGTATATTGCATGTTATACAACAGACCTGGTCACAAAGAAGATTTCATCCTATGGTAAAGAAAGCCTCTAGAACAGCTTAGCTTAAAAGAGAGCTCCAGTAGGTAGCACAGGCAGAAAGGGATCCTGGGACCCTCATCTATTTCACCCTCGACAAACCTGAGTGAGCACGACAAAATTGGTAGCGCCAACATCGCAGCAACTGTGTGTTTAAGAGAGATAAGCTATTAATGAAAATACAACTGGGACCCACTGCTTCACAATTGAACCAGTCGTTCTTTTTACCAGAAGAGGAAAGACGATGAAAGTTCAAATATACAGCACTGTGCAAAAGTCTTCGGCACATGCAAAGAAATACTGTAGAGCAAAGATGCCTTCAAAATAATGAAATTAAACGTTTCTACATTTGAAAAAAAAAAAATCAGTAAACAGTGGTAAATGAAACAAATTCAATATTTGGTGCGACTAAAAAAATACAAATAAAAACAGTAGTCTCAGGTAGAATTAGTGCAGTTTAATAAGGAGATGAGCTGTAAGTGTTATCGAGCATCCTGCAGAACCAGACCCGGTTCCAGACCCGGTTCTTCTGGAGACTTTAACACTCGCACTCGCTTCTTATTTCTGCAGCGAAACCCAGCAGACTTCATTGTGGATTTTGTCTGAATAGTCCTTCTTGCTTTCTTTACTGACATTCAAACATTTTTCTGTAACATTTCATTCCGGGCTAGAAATCGAATGTTTGGGATTCGAAGTCATAAAATAAAAATATATACCAAAGTTTGTGCTTAAAAAACCTTTTGTACAGTATGAAGCAATATTCTAAATATAGCCTATTACTGATTTCTATATTTGACCTTCAGATATACACTCAACAAACACTTTATTAGGAACACTGTATTAATACTGCTTCCCTTTGCTCTCAACCCGCTCTACCAACTGAGTAGGTGTTCCTAATAAAGTGTCCGGAGAGTGTGAATCCACTTTGAAAGATATCTATATAAAAGACAAAGCCAAAGCTGAGACCAGCAGCAGCCCAACTGACAACACAGAGTAAAATCGAAAGGGTCATTGCATCTATCCCAGTCACTTCTTCGATGCACTTCTCTCAGTACTCTGTCAGGTCAATGGCACCCTCAATAAAGAATCCATCACTCAAGCGGGCCCAACTCCTCACACTCATCAGCCACATGTTCAAATGGAATGTTCTGGAGGTCAAGGTTCAGCCTCTGATTGTTAAAAGCGAGAGTTTAGACATGGCTCAGGCGCATTAGTGGCAAATGGAAAGGAACGTGATGTCTTTATCTCTCGTAGAGGTCGGCCCTATCAGACAAAATGGCGCAAGGATTAGAATGTCTTGTAATTACAGTCCATGGAAGTAGAAAAAAAAAATAAAACTATGCAAAAGCATTAGTGATCAATATGTCAGGTCAGCACGGGACAAGTAGTGGAAGTCATTTTTCTCCGAGACTTAAGATGGCGCCGCTGTCTTCGAATAGATATTGCTTTGTTTAGTTCCACTTGGCAGTCTGAATAAATCAAGTCTTCCAAAGGACAAAAAGACAATTCACACATCCCATCACCTCTCACACACTTAGTTGAAGGAGAAGTGTTTGGCAGGGGAAGATGAAATGACTTGAATTTTTTTCACAAGGCCATATTGGCATGTTCATCTTCAATTATGCTGGTGGCTTGAAAATGCTTTGTACAGTTCGCTGAGGAAAAAGGGAAGGAACTGAGTTACAAGCTCAAACTTAACCCAGATAAAAGCTGACAGCTTCCCCAGTTCTAATAGAGCCTACCAGACTGCTCACAGTGGTGGATTCATGGCTCAGCAGAATCCCAGTTTGTCCCCTGGGCCAATTTGTTTTTTTTTTTTTTTTAACTAATGAATTAATTAATTAATTGATTGATTTAATCAATTGTCAGTCTGATGTAGATCTCAGTGACTTATTCGGTCTGTGTCTGAAAACAAGCCCTTGTAGGGAAAAAAAAAAACCCTCAAGAGGCCATTTGTAGACTTGCTATAAAGGATGTCTTGGGTTGCTTTGCAGGTCCTGTGATGATTCGGCCATCCATCACTCTGTGCGACAAGAGCATCTTGCATATGGTACTGAGGGCGCTTAGTAATAATTCTAGTTAATCACTGTCAGTGAACGACAGGAATATTAACTATTCATTACCCTCGTCTCACGTTTGAAGGAAAGCATATTGACGTATCAAGAAAATGAAAAGCTGCTGCCCGTCACGGCAGTGTTTTGTGCCGAGGAAGAAAAAAAAAAAAACAACAGCACCAACAGTGGCACTCATCAATGATTCCGTGTTCGTGTGCATGCTCGGAAAGAAAGGTGCTTTGATGAAAATGCATTGGCCAGATTATTTATGGGGCTAGGGAAATCGGTGGAGGACAGCACTAACCTGCCGCTGGCCCCATGTGACTGATTGAAATTCACAACAGGCTGCAACACACTCTCGGAAGGAAGTTTTATTTAGAATAATATTCCAGCACTGAGAGCCTGAGGCCACCTGTCTCCATCGGCGGTACATCATCGTTACGGTTGTTCGAAAAGTCTCAGTGTGGTGAATTAAAAGGCATCAAAAAGGCTTAGCGTTAGATCTACAGTGGTGGGAAAAAGTGTTTGCCCCCTTCCTCATTTCCTGTTCCTTTGCATGTTTGTCACACTTAAGTGTTTCGGAACATCAAACCAATTTAAACAATAGTCAAGGACAACACAAGTAAACACAAAATGCAATTTGTAAATGAAGGTGTTTATTATTAAAGGTGAAAA
>JAFFST010054633.1:82190-97705 GCA_022414735.1 Noturus placidus | reverse complement strand
GCTTTAAACTTCTCCACAACAGTATCTCGGACCTGCCTGGTGTGTTCCTTGTTCTTCATGATGCTCTCTCATGATGCTCTCTGAGACTATCACAGAGCAGGTACATTTATACGGAGACTTGATTACACACAGGTGGATTCTATTTATGAACATTAGACATTTAGGTCAACATTGGATCATTCAGAGATCCTCACTGAACTTCCGGAAAGAGTTTGCTGCACTGAAAGTAAAGGGGCTGAATAATTTTGCACGCCAAATTTTTCAGTTTTTTATTTGTTGAAAAAGTTTGAAATATCCAATAAATTTCGTTCCACTTCATGATTGTGTCCCACCTGTTGTTGATTCTTCACAAAAAATTACAGTTTTATATCTTTATGTTTGAGGCCTGAAATGTGGCAAAAGGTCAAACAGTTCAAGGGGGCTGAATACTTTCGCAAGGCACTGTATATTCACGTACTATATATATATATATATATATATGTGTGTGTGTGTGTATGTACTATTTAGACAGGATTAGTGTTCTGTGTATATGTCTTCACATACTACACATTGCATTTTAATACACACTGATTGTTTTGATCTTTATTTTATGCGCTTGTTGTAAGGGGTGTGGCCGTGTAGGTCACATAACCACCATAACATGTCTGTAGGCTGTACCTGTGCAAGAACCACAGTAACTTACCTAAGACCCCGTAAGCATTTCTTTTCTGACATGTCCTTTTAAACTTTGTCTATATTTTATTAGTCTGCATCTTAAATGGTTTTTGATGGAGAAAACAGGTAGTGTCTTTATGCTGAACACGAAAACCTCTTTTCCAACATGTGCAACAAATACAGTCTTTACCAACATGTCAGTTCGGATGGGATGCATGTTACTCGGCATGTCCTTACCTTGATATGATCCTGATGTTTACCTGGTAAACGACTGGCAGCAAACACCTCTGACTGTTGCGTGCGCTCTGTAGGTACATCACCCTCGACAAGCCAGGGCTCACTGTACAGCTTGGCTACAGCCCACAGCAGAGTAGTAGCCCTCTCAAGCTGTGCACACTCTCCCTGGGTTTTGGATGGAGGCAGCACTGAGGGAATCGCTGTGGAGGTCGGCAGGGACTCGAAACAGGACAGGAGACGCTGTTTGAATTGATCAGTCACCCAGTTCTCGTGGCCGGAGAGAGTGGATTTCAGCTGCTTGTGTACGTCCTTGAGGGCCTCTGTTTGCTGGAAAAGAGCACTTGTATAGTGGACATACTCCTCTGGACTCAGAATGAGCTGAAGCACCCGGCTCGCTTCGTTCAAGGTGATGTCTAAGTCAGGGACAGGATAATCGAGTAGTGCCATCCTGAGGACAAGAGAACCAAGGGCCATATTTCTTTGATCACTTCCTAACCAGGTTACATGTGGAAATTACTAATAACTAATAAGACATTATTTAAAATTATTTCATGAGCATGTATTACACTTGAGTGCAGACGTTTTGCACCTCTTTTTTTTAAAAAAAGCAAAAAATTAAATGTTGCTATTTCATTTAGCAGATGCTTTTATCCAAAGCGACTTACAAATGAGACACACTCACACACCAATGGTAGCAGAGCTGCATGCAAGGTGCTAGCTTGCTATCGGGGGAACCTTAGGGTTCAGTGTCTTGCCCAAGGACACTTCGGCATGGGATCACCCGGGCCGGGATTTGAACCACCAACCCTACGATTAGTGGATTAGTGGACAACCCGCTCTACCGACTGAACCACAGCCGCCCATTTCATTTCCATTTGAATTCCACATCACTGTATATTTCCTCCCGCTGATGTTTCCTGAGATGTTTAGGTTTGTTCTCCCCTGCTACTCATCTCACATTTTCCTTTATGATTATCTATCCATTATTTTGTCTCTTTAATTGTCCTTATTTTATTCAATCTATTCATTCAATTCACTTAAATTTTATTTACAGTATATAAGCACTTTTAACAGTGGACACTGTCTCAAAGTAGCGTTACAAAAATATATAGATGTTAAATTTATGAATTTATCCCTAATGAGCAGCCAGAGGCGACGGAGGTGAGGAAACACTCCCTGAGACGATATGAGGAAGAAACCTTGAGAGGAACCGGACTCAACAGGGTGACACTGGATAGTGCGATTATAAATAAATGCACCCCTTCTATAAATATGTGCTAATACTACATGCTCAAATAGTGCAGTTGTGTAACCAGGAAATTCCTTACAGTTTTACATGAAGTCTGTTTTGTTGAACTTCTCCACTGCTCACTGATGGAGACTCGAGTGCAGAACTGTTCCTGGCAAGTCCTAAAGCCATCTTCACAGTTTTTAAGTGAAACTCTCCTCAGTAATCTTATTCGTTCTCTTTCATGTATTTAATTTGTATTTTCTCCGCCCATATTGTTTTCCCCTGATCGCTAATATGAGTGCGTTTCGGTACGCACAGTGAGGAACATGTGACCCGTAAATATAAATCACATCAGAATGATCTCTTCACAGTTCACATGATCTGCAGCACGCCGTCGTTCAGGCCGAAATTCAATATATTCATTATTTCATTTTCTCAGACCAGCGACGTCTTTCACTGATACTTCAGTTCAACTCGGAGGCTCTCAGGGGACATTTTTCTCAGTGCCTGAGAGAAACGTTTGTTTCCAACATAATTACCCTGGCACAATGTTTGCGTGTCATGTTGTCATGGAAACACAACCCCAGCACTTTAATATCATTTTTTTTTTCTGTTTGAGCATGATATTCCTCTTGTAAAGATGCTTCTTACTGTACAACGGTGATAATTAGCATTAATTATATTGTATTCTTAGCAACACCTAAACAGTTTCTTAGACACAGTATTGAAGAAAAAACCCATCCACACCTGGGAATCCATTAGAGATTTATAAGATCTTATCATCGATTTAACATAAATACAGTGTGTGTCCGTGAACGAGCTGGTACTATACAGAAATAAACCAATACTCTCTGACCAATCAGAGTCCAGAACTCAACGGCATTGTGGGATAAGTATTCATTTTAACCCAAATTTCACAGGATGATCGTAATGTGAATTTTCTCCAGATGTATGCATTTAGATCTTGATGCACTTCTCTACTTATTATAGAACATATATATATGCATAGATGTTCACTCACCTCAGAGCAGAGTGTCCGATTCGAGGCGTGTGCTGGAGCAAACACAGGATTTGTTGCAGAAGTCCAACAGGATGAAGGCTATAACACAGACCGTGTGACTTTAATTACAGAATTTAATTCCCTACCTCCTTGTCCAGGCGGAGTTTATCCCTCCCCACTCTTTACAGTCTAATTCAGCAATGTAGCAAAATGAGGAGCTGCTAAGTATCGGGAACACACATACAGCACTGTGTAAAAGTCTTGACAAAGGGCACGTCAAATATTTATGCACATCTTGTCTAACTGTTTAGGACTTCCAAATATCATTTTTCCAACAAAATAAAATTAATGTCACAAAAACAAAATGTGTGTATGTTTGTAAAGAAAGCACATTTTAAATAATAATAATAGACTTTTCAGAGAGAAACTTAATGACGTCTGTTGGGTCTGAGCTGTCCAATCAGAGTCTCCAAAACGACTCATTCATTTCCTTATGAAACCACACACAGTGTATACACCTGAGACAGCGGAGGACTGCTGTTGATGCTGCTGTTGTTGTTATTGTTGTTGTTATTGTTGTTGTTGGTGTTGTTGTTGTTAAGCAAAGGGTTTTCACACCAGATATTGAATCTGTTTAGTTTATTACAGTTCACTGCTCTTTATAGAAGTATTTTTATGTCGAAATGTTTAATTTAATTCCTTTACGTGTGTTTAAGACTTTTGTTACAGTACTTTACACCCTGAATACACCGTTTTATTTTACCTTAGTGTCTGTGTTAGTGAAAAATCAAAGCTGAAGTATATCCAGAGGTAATTTAATTCATAACCATGTGGTCTCGTGGTACAATCTCATAGTCCATTAAAACATATGCATGATTCATATGAAGAGTACATGTTTGTGGGTTACATTTTAACAATACTAAGCGTGCTATTTTGGATCAACTTGTGACAGCATAAGTGTATTTAAACTGCAACTGAGCTGTGTTTAAATATATCTGAAATGCCTTTAGTAGTGCTTCTTAGTGTTTTTATTTTTTAACACAACTCGAGTTGCACTCGGGTCGTTTTAAACGAGTCATTTTTAAGCAGCGTTGTTACACACTGTTTACATTTTATATGATAAATAAATGTGAGTTTTTTTAAAACATATTGAAGCAGACTTAAAAATAGATTTAATCGACAGATCAAGAAATAACGTGTATTATTAAAAAGTTGAAATCATTTATATCTTTTAGTACATAAAAGAGGTACAGTTCAGTGATTTTATTTCACCACATTAAGTGTATTTCCTTACAGCATGCTGAAGTATAATTTAAAGGGAAAGTACAGGGAATTACAAATGCACTTTTAATCTTCAAAGGACGCTCTTTATAAACTTAATAGTTATGAACTATAATTGGAAGTACTTCAGTACTGGAGCTGATAATAAATGCACTGTAATACTTTAACGTCTTGTTATTCGAACGCTAGTTTATTCGCCATATTATTTCGTTTTAGCCGAATAATTGAATGTGATAGGAACTTTTATCATTTTGGTGATCGAGTGTTCAGATATTCAGTCAATTTCACTTGTACACACAAAACCTGTCCGAAGCTGGAGGTTTATCTGTTAAGGATCTGAAAAAATAACATGTGACTCTCTTACTATCCACATGTGAACTTGTGCCTGAGATCTCAACACAACTTTCTCTTAAAGTAAAGTGTCAGTGTTATTGTATGTATAGTAAATATACAGTACATAGAAAAAAATCAATGATGTGTAATCACTCACTTTTGGATATGTTAATGAAGTGTACTCAGAATTACTACTTAAAGCATGATCTAAATCCATAGAACAGTGTTTGATTGGGTTGTGTTCTGAGTGTGGATTGAGTTGGAGAAATTCTGTGTCAGTTTGTACCCCTCTGCACAGCGAGCATAATCTAAACCTATAAAACACTTCCAACATGTGATATTCTAAGTGTGTGCGTTAAGTGTTTTGTGTTTGTTTAAAGCAGCTTCACTTTGTGGCAATAAAAAAGCAATTATTATACATTCCAGAACTGGGTTTCTAAACAACGCCTCCTCAGCTTGTAAATCAGTGACAAAATAAAAGATAAGAGTCAAGGGAAAAGTACTAAGATGGGTTATAGGATGACATGGTAAAAAAACCCCAGGTCTGGTAAAACTTTTAAAGAATATCCAACTGACTACGCATGCGCCACAAATGTAGCGTATCATCTGGGTGTGAATAATTAGTTAAGGCGATGGTGATTGGTCTGGTCGAGAAAGAAAAGTTGAATGCCACACCTAGGGATAATGTTACTGCGTCAGGGAGGTATTTAAAGACATGTTGTGTATGTACAAGTCTGCAGACCATGGGCGTAACCACGCACTCTTTGACCCCCCAATGTTGAGGAAATACCAATCTGTCCCCCCCAATATACAGGAGAAAATATTTTCTATATGTTCCGTATTAAATTTCCCTGCTAACCGATCTCTCTTTTCTTCATCTATTCTATTTATTTTATTTATCTATTTATTTATTTATATTATTTTTTAATATATTCACGTTTGGTACGGAAAATATCACCCCCTTCCAATTGTACACTTGGTTTGGCCCAGACTCAACGCAAGGTCGGTGATGTATTTTAGTAGATGTATTTTCCCATGCTGTGGGAGCTTCTATCACTCAGAAACCACGTGATTTCAAACAGTAACTGTAATCCTAAACCTATGTTCTAAATATACAAAAATTCAGTATAAAATTTTGGAAGTTTGGCTGCGCGCGGGGTGTGTTTAGCGTTAGTGTCAAGTGTTTAGCGCTTGGACCCCCCCAATGTCCAAGCGCTTGGACCCCCCCAATGTCCATAACATGGTTACGCCCTTGCTGCAGACAGTCACACTTTGTTGTTTTCCAATAAAGTTTATTTAATTTTGACATCCACTAAACTCTCTGTCTCTGAAGTTTTTGACTTTGGCGAAAAAGACTGATTTTATCTTCGACATATGCAGTTGCAGTGCTGGGATTAAAATATCCGGGGTAAAGCCTTAAAGGATCTAGAGAGTGTAGAAAAGAGATCAAAAACATACACTGATGACTCAGTTCTGATGTTTCGAGCCTATAAAAACTGCTAGGCTTAATCTGATAACGTATTTAAGCATGTATACCATAAATGTGGCATTCAGAATTTAAGCTATAAGCTAATAATATAGTATACTTATATGAAACTGTCATAATTAGATTAAAAGGACACCGTTTTGAAGGACTATTGTGTAAAAAAATATAATAATAATTGCCGTTTGGTATGAAAATCACATGCAAATAAGTGGCAGGTGACACACTGACTCATTTGCATATTTGCTGCTGTTGTAATACAAAGAAAATACATTGTATTGTTGATATTTAGCTTTTACACATGTTTCATTTGATTGTAATATGGGTCATTCGTTTTGGAAATAAATATTTTCTTTTTTCATTTTTGACCTCCGGAAGTGATTTTGTCTGTCGCCGCGGAGGAGGGGGGGGGGAAGTGGGTGGTCACGTGGTGTTGGTCTTCCGGAACCGGAACTGTTTGCGGCTCTGCCTTGGAATAAAGGACGAAACGTTTTTTTTATAAACTTCATTAACGTAGGTATTTCTGTTAAAGTTATTAAAATGTGATTGTTTATGTGGTCCTCGTAAATATTTTAGTGTAATAATTCTATTTCCGGTGTTGTTTAGTTATGAAAGGTCACCGAGTGAGCTGCTAGCTAGCGAGTTAGCCACATAGCTGTAACGGTTCCTATTTAAATATTTGCTGTGAGTGTGTGTGTGTGTGTGTGTGTGTGTGTGTGTGTGTGTGATTTATCTATCATTAATTAAATGTATTTATTACAGAGTATGATTATTAATGATTAAATGTAAGTTTAGAAACACCGGTACGTGATTAGTTGGTCAGTCCTCCTGTGCACAGGGTCGGTGAGTTTAAACATTGATTTGAAGTCGATTTATAATGATTTAACTGCTGATTGTGTGAATAAATCACATTTATTTATGTTTGTTTGTTTGTTGTACATGTAAATGATTTGCTCCCGGCAACATAATCCCAAATTATTCTTCACTCCCTGTACATGCAGTCTGTTTAAGGAATGATGGAGTCACCTGAGGTGGAGGCATGACGTCATGAATAATCTGTGTGTGTGTGTGTATGTGTGTGTGTGTGTGTGTGTTGGAGTACAATCCTGAGTGACGAGGTGGTGTGATGAAGCAGAGTTACTGTCGTCCCCCCCGAGTTGATTGTTTTCCTGTAACAGCGCATCCCCCGTGTGTTTTATTCCTCTCATACTGCAGCAGTTTTCCAACACTCGGCGTATTTATAGTGAAGAACTGCTCATACTTTAACTCTTTATAGCTACATAACGCTGTGAAAGCCACGTTCTAGCAGTTATAGACAGTCGCTCCTTTCACTGGAGACTCCTTCCCTAAATCAACACCTTCCGACCAATCAGAGTCCAGGATTCAACACGCCGCTCGATTATGAAGCTGTTTTCTTAATTTAAGTAAAATAAACACGCACACGGTGGTGGTTTCACACCGAGGGAGACGAGACTCGCCGTCGGGCCGAGCGCATCCGCACGTCGCTGACAGACTAGATCTCATCTTCACAAAACTACCGTTAGACTTCGCCTTGTGCTTTAACACTGCTGATATTCCTGCAACTGTTTATAGGGGTTTTTTTTTTTAATAATTGCATTCATTTATGTAAATGAGCTTTCAGCTAATAAGTCCACATATATATATGTATATTTGCATACTTTATAAAACCAGAAATGGATGTGTTTATATTTTAATGTCATTAAAACTGACCTAGAAGAAGAAATGGGGTTTTTTTTCTGATCTAAGCGATCATGGCGTGATTGTGAACTGGGCGGAGCTTCAAGTCTTCTTTAGATTTGTTATGTAGCAGATCATGCATTGGAGATGAACGGACAAAACCATTTTGATATATTTCAATAAAAATCAGGAGTACTTATACATCATTTATCATAAATTTATTCACAAATCGTGAAATATGATTGATAAAGTGGACATTACACTTCCTGTTTATGAAATCCAGTTTAATAATATCATAGTGGGCGTGGCTCAGAGGATCACATTTTAGGTCTCTTTTCCATGTCCTGTAGGGGTGTGTGTGTGTGAGACTCTGAGAGCTCTCCCTGATGGGCGGCTGGTCCCGTTGCGCGGTGCTGGAGCTGTACCGAGCGCTGCTCCGCGCAGGGCGCCACCTGCAGTACACCGACCGCAACTACTACAGACGCACCATCGCCCGTGAGTTCAGACGCTGCCAGTCGCTCAGCGAGCCGCAAGAGAAAGAGGAGGCACTGAAGAGGGGACAGTTCTTCCTCAACAGCCGTCTGGGAGGTCTCATCTAGCCCCGAGCAGCAGGTAAACATCACACGAGTCTTAGAGGAGTGTAAGCACTGTGTATCCTGCTGGGTAAATTGGATTCAGGCTCTTTAATCTAACTGGGGTGCACTAACTTTGACATTCACGTCTTCTGCATTCTGCCTGCGTTTCTGCTACAAACGATTTCTGTCCTGATGAGGATCAGATGAAATTATTTATATAAAAGCATATGAATCTAAACTGAGTACTGGTGTTAGTGGTGAGTCAGACTCTCTCTCTCTCTTCTGTCTCTCTATGTCTCTCTCTCTGTCTCTCTATGTCTCTCTCTCTGGTGAAGGATGGCGGGAGTGAACGGAGATAGGAAAGGTAAGAAAGATGACAATGGCCTTAGCTCAGCCATCGACTTTGTGCTGTCCAACGCCAAACTGGTGCTGGGGGTCGGAGGAGCCGCCATGCTTGGCATCGCTACACTCGCTGTGAAGAGAGTAAGTGTGTGTGTGTGTGTCGGGGGGTATGTGTGTGTGTGTGTGTGTGTGTGTGTGTGTGTGTGTGTGTGTATGTAATATGGTCCATAGATTACTAAGTCTTTAAGCTCTGTAGGTTTTTTTTTTCTAATGTTCAGAGATTATCTGATCGAATGCTTTCTATATGTATGTGGATATGATGGTTCCATAAGCTCTATAGGACAGTGGTTTTCAAAGTGGGGGCCGCCCGGGGGCCTCAACAATTTGGTGTGAAAACTAAATGAATGCATGATTTTCTCTTACTCTCAGACAACCACACACACACACAATCAATTCCTAATGTAAAGATGTCATTATTAATAAGGGAGGGGGGGTTATATTCAGAAGCCTGTATTTTTAATGTGCTTTAAAGACATCTTGCAAAAGGGGGGCTTCGGTCAAATGTTAATGCCATTTGGGGGGACTTGCCGTGGAAATGTTTGGAACCCCTGCTATAGGACACCTGATCCATAAGTTCTGTAGGAGGTCTGGTCCATAGGATAAATGGTAAAAGGATCCTGGCACTGTTTACGCATTCTTTTTTCTTCTTACACCAGTACACGGTTTTCAGAATTGCAATAAGGAGTAAAGGTGTTCTGCTGGTCTTTCTCCTCTCTGCTTACTCTTCTTGTGTGGTGTTGTGTCTCAGATGTACGACCGATCCCTCAGCGCTCCCTCCAGCCCCACCAAAACCAACCATTCAGGAAAGAGGAGCTGGGAGGAGCCGAGTTGGCTGGGGTCATCACCACGGACGCTAAACCACGACATGAAGCACAACGTCAGTCGGTCACTGCAGACGCTCCCTACGTCCTCCAGCTCGTTTCAGCCTGGTAAAGTGGTCTTTATTATTCGCACCGCACTCACAATGTTGGTGTGCTTCTACCTGCTTTCATTTAACCAGTACAGGTGTGTGTGTGTGTTCAGATTTTCCACGGAGGACAGCAGGACGTCCCAGCAGCAGCAGGAGCAGTAGTAAAGCGGCGCTGCAGCGGGGGCGGATGCGTCTGTCTCTGCAGGAGCACCTGTGGGCGTTTTATCACGAGCGTGTGAACATCTCGCCCGAGGAGCAGCAGGCAGCTCGACATGCCGCCCTTGAGATCTGTGCAGAACTCCGAGCCTTCATCCACACAAAAGTGCCAGACATGCCACTCCGAGACATGTACCTCAGCGGCAGCCTCTACCACGACCTGCAGGTCAGCGCTTAATGATAATTATAATGATGATGATGATGATTATGATGATGATATCAGATAATAATCTGTCTATGTAGGTGGTGTCGGCGGATCACGCTCAGCTGATGGTTCCTCTGATCCTGGAGAAGAGTCTTTGGTCCTTTATCCCCGGTCAGGAGACCATCATGAACGTTCCCGGGTTCTGGCTCGTGCGTCGTGAGAACCTGGAGTACTTCCCTCGCACCTGTAGCTATTGGGACCGTTGCCTGATTGGCGGTTACCTCTCGCCGAAGAGTGTGTTGGAGGCGTTTGAGAAGCTGGTGACTGGGTGCATGAACTGGCCGGCGATCGGCAGCGTGCTGGGCTACGTGGTTCGTCCTGCCGTCCCGTCGCGCACCGAGGCGCTCGCACTCTCTCTGGAGGTGCAGTACGACTCCGAGCGACGGCTCCACGTCGACTTCCTGCCTCTGCTAGTCTCCGAGGACGCCGTGTCTCTGATCGCCAAGCCGCACCGCGAGCGAGAGAACCTCTGGAGGCAGAGTTTCTGGTCGGCAGAAACGACGAAGCTGCTAGCTCTGGACCGAGACGATAACGGCTGCCGCTGCGTTTGCATGAAGATCGCCAAAGCCGTGTGCAAACTGAACCGGGCTCTGACGCCGCTGAACGCCAGCCACCTCGCCAATGCCGTGCTCCTGCTGAGCGAGAGCGAGCGCGACTGGAGCCGCGAGGCGCTGGCCGAGCGTTTCACGCAGCTCATCCGTGCGCTAGTGGGACACCTAGAGGCCGGGAGGCTGCCATGTGCCCTCGACCCCAAGGTCAACCTGCTGTGTGAGCTCACACCGAGAGAGGTCGACGAACTAGGGTACACACTGTACTCCTCGCTATCAGACCCCGAGAGTCTGCTCAGAACTGTGTGACTACACACACATTACAATGTAAAGCTTGACACTGATACCAAACTAGCTCATGCACCAATTAGTTGAATAAGGTGCGTGTGTGTGTGAGAGAGAGAGAGAGAGCGCGAGCGAGAGGGAGAGAGGAAACCTCTCACTTCTAAAATAATGTGCTGCTAAGCTGTATCAGTGTTGAAAAGGTCACGTCACCTCACTCACTTGTCTGCTCACGCTGTTTTCATTCATAAAACAGCGAACTGTGTGTGTGTGTGTGTGTGTGTGTGTGTGTGTGTGTGTGTGTTAGCATGTCAACCAGTGTTGCTAATGTAAGTGTATGTGCTTGAGATCAAAACCCTGCCATCTGATTTGATGAATTCAGAAAGAATTTAAATAAATCAGCGCTGATGTCATAAAACTCGAGTCTCATTCTTCATAACGCAGTGCAGGGCGGAGTTACCACCTCCACCCCGGGGCTGATTCATTTCCTATAACAGCACGTCCCCATGTGTTTTAGTTCTCTTACACCACAGCAGCTTACCCGTGAGTCAGATCAGTTGTTTGTCAAAGAATGACGCCGTACTGTGTGACCGTTTGTAGTTGCATTTAAACAAGTGAGTTCCTGTTGTCACTTACGTTATAGCAGCTATAAACAGCCCCGCCCCTGTTCTCTCTTGATTCTTTCTTTCTTCTCTCTCTTTATTCCCTCTCACTCTATTCTCTTTCCACAAGGACGTGTAAAATCCTCTGACCTGAAGATGTGGGGAAAACGTAAAGCTACAGCTTTACCTCTGACTCTGACAAAGTGCTGACACCGGAGACTCCTTCCGTACACGTTACATGAACGTTTTAATGTGTCTCTTCTGTACCAGTCCTTGTGAACGAGCCGTTACTATAGAAGCGATATTGAAGCATTAATGATGAATGAGTGTACTAATATAGACCTGTGATGTGCAGCTGCACTACTGTCAGAGCCGCTGTTACAGAAAACTAATCAACCCCTCATGACCAATCAGCATCCAGAATTCAGCAACGCTGTGAAGTAATTTATAATTTAATTTTAATTTATAATTTATCAATTTGTATAGCGCTTTTTTACAATGGTACATTGTCTCAAAGCAGCTTTACAGAAATATCATTTTTACATTTACAAGCGACTTACAAATGAGAGCACATTCACACACCAATGGTAGCAGAGCTGCCATGCAAGGTGCTAGCTTGCCATTGGGGGGCAACTTAGGGTTCAGTGTCTTGCCCAAGGACACTTCGGCATGGGATCACACGGGCCGGGATTCGAACCGCCAACCCCACGGTTAGTGGATTAGTGGACAACCCGCTCTACCGACTGAGCCACAGCCGCCCTAGAAGTAAGCTTGATGTTTCATTTCTGTCCCTCGTGTCATTTTATTAAACCAGATTCTGTCATTTTGAAATGTTTTTCAATGGGTTTTTTTCTGCATTAAGGCTCGTGGATTGTGTGTGTTAATGGATTTAAAATCCTGAGTAAATGTATTGCTGGATGAGAGAAGACATCGCTGTGATGGAGGATGGAGACGTTTTAGAGGAGATTAGAGATTATTATGCAGACATCACTTTTAATATTTTTTTCTTTTTCACACGAGTTTTTTTTTATGCTTTATTTTTTATTATAATACAGTTGAATCAAATCTTGTTTGTAAAATGAAAAAGTTTTTAGAATTAATGTTCTGGGTTAATAATAATAATTAAAAAAAAACTCAGTAGCATAAGCTGTTCCTCTCTGCTGATGGACAGGGCGTGTATATTTTGATACTTTAAGAATTTGTGTTGTTTTTGTCTTGTTTATTGTTCACTGAGGGTCGTGTCTGTTCATAATAGATGGCTCCAATCTGAACTCAGCATTAAAGTGTTTACGTAATGTTAATGACCTTCGGCAAATGATCGATGGTGATAAAAAGAAAGAAAGAAATGTTAAGAACGCTGTATATGACATGAAACAGGAAGTGAAGGCAATAAATATATCTATTTTTATTTGTCACCCCAGACTCTAGTAAATCTCTAGTTACATGGCTTGTGATGTGGCATGTGTGGGTGGGGCTTAATAGGTTATGGCATGTGTGGGTGGGGCTTAATAGGATATAACGTGTGGGTGGGGCTTAATGAGATGGCATGTGTGTTTGGAGCTTTATTAGATGTAGCATGTGTGGGTGGGGCTTAGTGGGGTATGACGTGTGGGTGGGGTTTAGTGGGGTATGACATGTGAGTAGGGCTTAATGGGGTATGGCATGTGTTGGTGTGGTTTATTGGGATGTAGCATACGATTACAGATGTTTTGTTTTTTTTAATGCTATTTTACAAACGAATCAGGCTAACAGAATTCATCTCGTTTCAGAACAGTCTAGATACGTAGAGAGTCTTCCTTCCTTCCTCCTAACACTCAAATTAAATTATGGTCTCACGGTACAGGGATCAGGAAAGTCATGTGACCGGGACACGAGACAGCCGGACTCTCTGAATCTGAGCGAGGTATAACAAGTCAAAGATTTACCAACGTTTCAAACTAATGACCTTCACCGCTGACTCCGATAATAATAAAGGTTATAAAAATAATACAGACGTAGTTCACGCATCACTACTGTAGCGGCTCACCGTACATTAAAGCCGACAGGAAGCCGACACAGCAGGGTGATGTAGCTTACAATAATGGGATATATATATGGGATCTATATATGATAGATATATATATACACAGTATATATATGATATATATATACACAGTATATATATGATATATATATACACAGTATATATATGATATATATATACACAGTATATATATGATATATATATACACAGTATATATATGATATATATACGTACAGTATATATATGATATATATATACACAGTATATATATATGATATATATATACACAGTATATATATATGATATATATATACACAGTATATATATATATATATATATACACACACACAAACACAGACACGTATATGTAATGTATATATAATTTTTTTTTATTTGAATGAATATTTATTTTACTTTTTTTACCAATCAGCAAAAAAGAAAGTAAGAATTTTTTTGACGTTTCAAATGTAACAATAATAATAATAATAATAACTCAAATTTCCAGATGAAACCTAGTTTGGAAGTCTCACAGGACAAAAACTGTTTTTAAATAAATGTAAAATAAACCTTTGAAATACTGTGATGTTTTTTTAAATGTTAAGAGCGACAAAAATATTAATTGTTCAGCAATGAAGAAAATCTGAAATTGTTCCAAGGTTCTCTCGGATCGATTCGATCAACAACGAGCGAGCATCGTTTTATTCATTATTAGTGTATAAAGCATTGGCACCGAGTTATTTACACTGACACGTCTGTCTGAAATGAAGGAAATTTGTGCTAAATGTGACACAAAGCAGATGGATATGACTGGAGGAGTGTAGAAGGCGTGTCATGTGATGTAACTGACGATGGTGGCACATCAGGCCATAGTGGCACTGCATCGTTCTTCAGATCCCAACAAGACACCATTCGTGTAATCTTTCATAGCAATTCCTCTCCGCTATAAACTCTAAAGCCTGATTATAGCACAACCCGCGGGCAGCCTGTGATGAGCTCGGAGTTGTTCAATAATCAACGCTGTATGAACCCAACTGTCGAATGGATCTCCTCCGAGAACTAATCAGAACAAATGAAGACAAAAACAAGGCTTCGTTTTAATAAAACACACATTTCTTTATTTCAGGCAAGCGCAGTGCAAATCCCTGTCTCAGTGCAACGATCAGCTAAAACAGTATCAAAATTAAACCGTGAGGCAGCGTTTAGAACGTTCTGGAAGTGACGGCGTGTCAGTAACAATCTGCCGAAGCTTAAACATACAGAACAACTTTTACACTGATTCCCCGGACATTGTAATTATATAGAAAATATACATTTTAAACACAATAGTTAAAAAAATGACATTTGCATAGGTTTAGTCGAAATGCTGTACTTCTGTCAAGTTCCTGGTTTCTTCTCCACTGTTCTAACAGTACTCACATCCTGGTTATTCAGACCTCTCGTGATTGGACACGTTTAAACATGGCAAAAACAGGAAATTAAAGCTTGCCAGGAGATGACGGCGTGCTTAAGATCCATGCGGTACTTTTGAGAACATCGTCTCAACACTCGTACTCTTTTTGGAATCTTTGCAAAATATTACAACAGAAATGCAGGAGAATGAAACGGGAATTTGAGTTCACGTTAAAAAGAAGAAAGCCTTTGTGCTCCAGGCTGAATGTGACGGGACATGATTAAACTTTAGGATTAAAACAAGCTGCTGTGATCTGCGAAAAGATTTGATGTGTGTGTGAAGGGAAGAGAGTGAGACAACGACACTGTGCTGGTGTTTGTGAAGTATACAGTCATTAACATTATATTGTTTTAAGACACATACATATTTTATTTATATATATATA
>JAFFST010054633.1:37318-55633 GCA_022414735.1 Noturus placidus | reverse complement strand
GAGAGAGAGAGAGAGAGAAAGAGAGAGTCAGTGAGAGAGAAAGAGAGAGAGAGAAAGAGAGAGAGAGTCAGTGAGAGAGAGAGAGAGAGAGAGAGCGAGAGAGAAAGAGAAAGGGAGAGAGAGAGAGAGAAAGAGAAAGGGAGAGAGAGAGAGAGAGACAGAGAGTGTGAGAGAGAGAGAGTCAATGAGAGAGAGAGACAGAGCGCGAGAGAGAGAGAGAAAGAGAAAGGGAGAGAGAGAGAGAGAGAGAGAGAGAGGGAGAGGGGAGGGCACGCACTGCACGCACGCGCTCTCAGCGAATAGCGCGTGTATGTTTTATTTTTTTTTTCTACAGCAGGCACGCGCTGAAGCACACACCGAGCGAGTGAGTAAGTGAGAGAGAGAGAGAGAGAGGGAGAGAGAGAGAGCGCGCGCGAGAGAGATTGGATGTGTCGCAGATTTTAAAACTCCGTGAAAGCTCGCGCGCTCCACCGAAAATGCTAGAACACTCCAGAAGTGTCCGGATAACGGCTTGAGGAACGGGACGGATCGAGCTTCCGCGCTGATCTCAGAACAAACAAGAGAAAAAAAGTGAAACCGAGGCACGCGCTAGAAATTTAAACCTTCGAGATCAATAAATAAAAGTGTTTTTGAAGGCTGCTGAAATGGAGCTGTCATCCATCGGAGAGCAAGTGTTCGCCGTAGAGTCCATCACCAAGAAGAGAGTTCGGAAGGTACACTCTCATCCTTTCCTTTCAACTACTGCACTGACACTTGATCCGAATTCAACAGAAACAACACGGGGGTTCGCGCGCGGGGTACTTTCTGTTTCCTAGGGGAATTTTTAAATAGAAATATAGAGAGATATATATCAAAGTGCACCGCGAGACTTTTTACATTTCCCCTGCTGCTGGTCGGTTGGTAGTTTTGCAATGACCAAGCAACCACAAAACGAGCTCCTTTGCTGGAATGACGTTTGCAACTTTTTTTTTTCTTCTTCTTCTTCTTAACTGCTTGTTGTTGCTGCACTTTGTTTTTTTTCGACCCGTCACACACATATGCGCGCGCGCTGGTGGTCCCTCAGGATGGGCGAATGTTTAGAAAATATATCGGTATATATATGTGTGTGTGTACATACAGATCAGTAGATGTAAATATAGCAGATGATATGAGGAGGATGCGCGTGTGAGAAGGGGAGAGGAGTGCGGCGCGCGCGCACGCCAATGTATAGCACTATCTATCTATGTATGTATGTATGGGTCTCGTGCGCTCTCTCTCTCTCTCTCTCTCTCTCTCTCTCTCTCTCCGCGCGCTCAGCCTGGCTACGCAGTTAGCTCACAAGCGCGCGAGAGGAGAGAGGAGAGAGGGAGAGGGAGGGGTTTCAAGGATAGCCGAAGGGTTTCTCTCTCATATCCATCCCACGCATATCTCAAATATTTTACAAAAAAACAAGCAAAATAAATCCACACGTTTAATTCCGCGGCTACACGTGACCTTGACTACATGGTGCCCACACAAATGACCCGGGTGACAGCGGACGAATCGAATAGTAGCATGCTAACGTCTCGTTGTCGCGTGCGGTCTCCATCCCTGGCTTTGATCCTAATGATCCACACTATGATGCAGTGGTGATGTTCTACAGGAG
Source organism: Noturus placidus (assembly GCA_022414735.1). Lineage (NCBI taxonomy): Eukaryota > Metazoa > Chordata > Actinopteri > Siluriformes > Ictaluridae > Noturus > Noturus placidus. Next base: position 54,009 of record JAFFST010054633.1, on the reverse strand, counting down.
CAGTGTGTGCTCCGGGATTGGAACGCGAAGAAAAACAACAACAATAAAAAAAAAAAAAATCGTCCGTTGCGTAACCGGGATGTTGTTTACACGCTTCCCATTGGCCCCGCCCACCACTCACTCATCCATCCATCCTTTCCAACCATCCCATAAATGTTCTAGAACCCCGCGTGGCGTGACGTCACGGCCAGCGGTAGCCTAGCGATGGGGACGCCTACGTCATTAAAAAAAAAGAAGAACACAGTTCTCAGAGAGAAACAGTTCGGGTCTTAAAGGGACAGCGTCCATGTTTTTACTGTGAACCTGTGCAAACTCATTTTAATAAAGCTTTCCTCTCTCTCTCTCTCTCTCTCACTTTCTCTCTCGCTCTCTCTCTCTCTCCATCAGGGAAATGTGGAGTATCTTCTGAAGTGGCAGGGATGGCCTCCTAAGTGAGTGGAGTCAAAACTTTATTTGTGGCTTTTTTTTTTAAAGACAAAGAGGAAAACAAGCCTCACACGTGCACGGTGCCACATGATAACGGATAAAACTCTCGTCACGGTTAAACCGTTCGGTATCAGAATAAAGTGCTCTACTCGGACGGGATTCGTTTTTCTGATGTGTTTGTTAACTAAAGCCGCTGCTGTACTTCGGGGACACACTTAAAACAACTTGCACTACTCCTCCTGGCCTACAGGAGTCAGTACAGAGCAGTAGAGCAGGGTTTTTTTTTTTTTGGCGTGAAGGACGACAATAAAGAAGAATCACAGCAACATGGAGAACAATGCTTGGGAGACCTCTCGCCACGATTAGCACCCATGTACAAATCCTTATACATTTTAAGGCTCGAACGTTCTAACCTGCACTCATTTCCGTCGCTTCCGTGTACTCTGTTTTTTTCTTTGACTACCTTGAGAATCAACAGCCCTGGGTCACTAATGCCACTTTGTGGAACAACTAAATAGTGCAAAAGAATCAAACATGCACCTGCGAACTGGTTACAGTACAATACCATACAGTACACTCTGCTGATGACAAAATTTGTCACGTGTACTGCACACTATTCCAAGTGTACACTATTCCTAGTGTACACTATTCCAAGTGTACACTATTTCTAGTGTATGTGTAAAAGGTGTAGCATGCTTTCTGCTTAAAGAGCGTAAATAACACATGAGGATGTGCTGTTGTGGGAAAATAATCCACAAGGGGGTGGTGTGACGTGGCCCGGCGTGAAGCAGAGTTACTGTTCCCACCCCGTTGTGCTTTATTCCTCTTATTCCATAGCAACGTGCCAGCAGTTACACTTTTTAATTTATTAACGAACAGCATGCCATGCTTTATATCCGTTTATATTTGCATTTGATTCAGTGCAATGTTGCAAAACAGGTTCGTTCATGCTGTCACTTGTGTTATAGCAGCTATGAATGGTAGTTCCCTCACAAGCCTCAATTTTATCTCAATCAGTTCATGTGAAGCATCCACTTTACACGTCCCTGTGAATAAGCTGTTACTATAGAAACAATACCATATTAATATAAACCTGTGCTACCTTCCAAACCAATCACGGTCCAGAATTCAACAGCTCTCAACAGTAGCATGTCTGCAGTGATTGTGACTGATGAGAGTCACATGATGTACGAAGTGTGGTCACGATAACGTCCCTAAAGCCATAAGCTCCATCGCTCCACTTGAACACGGTCTATACTTTACTGTTTCACACGTTCACTTTCGACATCTAGCCGTGATTGTACACTGAAGGTAAAGTCCTGCACAGATCTTTGATTTCCGTGTTCCTTTAACTCCCTCGATTCGACTCGTCACTTCATCACCATGTGGTGTTACAGCACTTGTTTATTTATAGCACACAGAACCATTTCTACAGTTCTGCATGTGTTTGAGTATAGATGTTTGACCCAGTGTGTGCGTGTGTGTGTGTTTATCAGGTACAGCACGTGGGAGCCGGAAGATAACATCCTGGACCCTCGGCTCGTTCTTGCCTTTGAGGAGAAGTGAGCGTCTCTCCTTACACTTCACATTAGCTGGAAAAATGCTGATCAGAATTCTCGAGTTCCTTCTTCTTCTTCTTCTCTCTGTCCGTCCCCAAGCCTTATCGTCTTACTCTGTGTGTGTGTGTGTGATAGGGAGGAGCGAGACAGAGCACAGGCTCACAGGAGGAAAGGCCTGAGGCCCCGCAGACTCGTCTTACGGGTAAGAAGCACTTTCCAGAAACCCATTTCTGTGAAACTTCCCTGACATGCGGCACAGACAGAACAGTGGGTGGACGTTTCCCTGGAACAATGTGCCCTTTAAACCAGTCACTGATGTATGATGTCATCACCGTGCGCCTCCTATTTCCCCCACTACTGAGCCTCTTATATTCCCCTAGTACGGGAGAGTTACTCTGTAGCTCTGAATTTCACCTCACAGAATTGTTCAGTTACCAAACTCAGAATGCGTAACTATTATGGTATTATATCTAAGGATATATATTTGCTGTGTCTCTCTGGAAAATGGTGCACGAGTAGATAGTGAGAGTCATCAGTGCTAATCTACAGCGAAAGAAGGTTCTAAGCGCTATTCTCAGGTTCACTTATCACTCAGTTTGAACTATTAGAGCACTAACTATTAGCACACACAAACCGATACGTCTGTGTTTGCTCATACGGATTGTTACCAAACGTTCATAGATCATCCACACACAGCTGGACTTGAAAATCAGAGTGTAGCCTACTCTTTTGAATAAACACAGAATGAGTGAATCAGATTTAAATCACGATTAAAAGCTAGGGTTCCTCAGTTCATTCAAACATCAGCCGAGATGTTAGTCGGAGTTAGCGGGTTTGTTTAGCGTCTAATCGCGTTTAACTTTTTAAAGGAGCAGTGTGAAGTGTGTAGAGCCCTCTGCAGGCTGGGAGGTGAATTGCAGCTAAAACACTTCAAAGTTTTTTTTTTTGTTGTTTGTAATGAAAGTTTATTGATTATTAAAGTCTAGAAAGAGTTTGTTACAAACCTTTGGCAGATTAATATTGTGGGACTAACTTACTTTAATTCTGTTTAAACAGATAGATTATAAAAAACTTAAATTTACTCATTTAATATTAGGTTTGCTTGGGATTATTATGTGCACTTGATGAAAGCTCCATGGGACCATTATTTGTTGGTAATTATAAAAGTATTTTGTTTATTTATTCACAGTGAATAAAAGGATGTAGTTGTACTGTATATAGCAATAACAATACTCATATTTATGAAAAAAGGTCATAAATATTAAGATATATAACGTGACGGAATATAAGGTTTTTTTTTGGTTCATTTTTAACTTAATGTTTAAAAAGTTTTATTTAAAAGAACAAATAAACACTATTGTTCTTAAGTTGGTACAATGATTTATAATTTCATTGATATAATAATTTGATTTCAAAAAAAGGATTTTGTTTTATTTATGCGTGTTTTTCTTGAAATCATGTAGAACATCTATGCCATGGAGCTCCGAAGTGCTCAGAAAACTTCGGAGAAACCCGCTCCCCGATTCCGCCTGTCACTCGCCCGCTCCATGGGGGCGGGGCTACAGCACAATGCGAGGCGCTGCAGAAACAGTGAGGGCGGAGTGTACCACCGCCTGTTGAAGCGCAGGAGCAGGCAGTTTGTGCCTAAACTGTTGGAAAGCGCAGAATCGCCAAGGCAACGAACACTGACCCTTGAGAAAAACGCAGCGGAGGAGGATGAGCAGGAGAAAGAGTGGGAGAAAGAGGAGGAGCAGCAGGAGAAGAAGAAGAGGAGGAAGACTGAAAATGAGGAGCATCATGACATTCCACACGGTATGTATAACACGGCATCGGCATGACAACTGTTGCTAAGATACAATGCATGTATCGTGCACTGAAGGGGGGTGGGTCAAAGAGGCCACACTGAGTCTCTCGAGCCGTCACGACTCGGAGCTAGTGATCGCTAAATACGGCTTGGTAGCTCGCTCTACAGGAACGTGAAGAGAAAGTCAGTGAAGATCTGAGCAGAGCTTTCACAGCCAGCAGTGCACCAGCAGAACGACACACCACACACACACACGCTGTACTTCATCTCGTCCTCATACCGTGTCCTCGGGTATCTCAATTCGATATTTCTGCCATATCGCTCTCTCTCTCTCTGATGAGTCACTGAGAAAGTGCCATATTGCCTTGAGATATTCAGCGTGAGATGAGAGATGAAGCGTCAGCGGTCTATTGGTTGGCGATCTAATGTTGTGCAACATTCACCAAAAAAAATAAATAAAAAACAAGCACGTTTTAGGTGTTTCAGCTGCAGTGCCAGTTACATCATCCTCACTTCCATCAGCAGAGCGAAGCTGCAGAACATTGCACATACGAAGACGAACTGCAGTAATTAACGTGTATTAACGTTTCTGAATCAAAGAAAAAAAACTTGAAATTGTATGGAAACCTCTCAGAGATTAAAAATACAAAAGCCCTCACAGATTAGATTACAAAATGTTTCATTTTTATTCAAGAGCTTTAGATCAGGTCTGGAGGCCGAGGAACCTTAAAGCCTTTGATTCTCCATCCAGATACGGAGCGTGAGAACGGTGCAATTTGATTGGCTGTCTGTTTCTGACATGAAAACAAACTCTTCAGAGCAACAGTATGAATGCCGTAATACCCGTATAACCTTCACAGCAGAGACTGCTTACCCCCGAAAGGATTTACACAGACCATTAAGCAGCTGGAGCAGTGGTCATCAACCCAGTAACGGGAGATCTACTGTAGCTTCCTGAAGACTTTAGCGCCAACCACAATGGTGCCCATCTGACCACTTCCTTAAGACGTTCTTGATCAACTTACATTTTGGAGATTTTGGAGATGAAACCTGCATAAAAGGTGGATATCAAGGAGGATGGTTGAGCTAGGGACTATTAGCAAGATTAGCTTACCAGATACCAGTAAGACAAATGTATTTCATAATTAATATACAGAAAATGTATGTACTTCTCAAACACCTAAACATCTCAACCGGCCAGCTAGTGAGGAGCGGTGAATTTCAAGTTCACTTTAAATGTAATCAAAAGAGTCAGTGTTGAATAAACAAGAATCTCAGATGTTTACACGTGTTAACTGGAATTTAACCTGAAGGAACTCGTGCCCACTTGGGCAAAACACCCACGGAAACGTTATCCGAGACCTCAGAGAGGTTTCCACATAGCAGGCAGCTGTGACAATCAGTAGTGGTGTAAAGTTGTGCAGCCGTGTTGTTTACTGAAGTTTCTCATTTCTTTTCCACTCTCAGGCCCGGAGATGACAGAAGACCACGTCCCCTCAACACAGGAAGTTGTCATCACTGATGGAAAACCAGGACAATGCGCTTCCTCCCCCGACTGCAAGGTGGAGCCACCTAGCACTGAGATCGGTTCAGCTACAGTAGCAGCGGACCAGTCAGCGAGCACTACCGTCACAAACACATACGAGCACAAGCCAATCACAGACACTTCAGGGGTAGGAGTCACCCAAGATCAACCCACGACTGACAAATCACTGGACAGCAGCTCAGGAGAGGGTGTGATCGCAGACAGGGTCCAGAATCGAGCCTCGGTGATAACGGTGCGACATTCGATTGACAGGTCTGCACAGGATGAGGAGAAAGAGACAGGTGAGGCAGACAGCAACACGAAGAGAGAGACAGACAAGGACGAGGTCACGGCCGAGTCCACCACTACCTTACAGCTGAGCGCGGAGGTCAGAACAGACGAGTCTCAGGCTTCCGAGTGCGCACGGCATCCTGGGAAGGTGATCGTGACTAACGTGACGATTAACTCCCTGACGGTGACGTTTAAAGAGGCAACGGCGGCGGAAGGGTTTTTCAGCAGCTATGGGCTGCAGGTCTGAGGGAACGAGGAGGAAAGAGGAAACACCGTTACAACCAAAAGTATTTCCTGTCAAATTGCTAATGTGGTTAACGATCAAAGAGAGAGGAGTGAGTTAGCGAATCGATTTTGAATAACGAATCAGTTAGAAATGTTAGCATTTGAGGTGAAATATGCCTTATTCACATGCGTGTGAGATAGAAAGGGAGCGAGGGATAACATGACCAGCATATGTGTTGATCTGTCGATGTAGTGAAGCCTTTTTGCCGTTTTTGCTTTGCAGATACTTGTCCGTTGTTAAAAAAGGGTTACGTTTCCGTCTCCGTCCTTTCGTTTTAGTGAAAACGTGAACAATAGTGGAAGGATTTCCATGTTGCTGACAGTGACGCCTTTAAATGCACGCAAAAAAAAAAAAACAACTAAACCGAACAACAAAAAAACTGAACGCCGTTTCCACTTAACGCTTCGTCGGTGTTAACCGTTCCAATAGAACACAAGAAAAAAAATGTTTATGGATTTAACGAAAGTTCTTGTTTCAGGGACGGCGATGACCAGATGACATCATCATCACCCCGTAGTCTCTGCAGCCCTGTCCCTCCTCCCACCCCCCAGTCTGGGAGAGGTAAAGGTTTAGCCGGCTCGGGTTTTGCTCTGCCTTGCGCTCCGAGGCTTTGCTGCATTTTTAACGAGTCCGTATCAGTTCACATTACAAATGCCACTGCACAGGCTGTACTGAAGTGTATTCACGAAGTGTCGGAAAACAGTGTGCTTTAGACGTCTCTCTAGCATGCGACAAAGTCGAGCTGAACGTTACTACATGTGGTGAAACCGCAAAAAGAAGAAAAAAAAAATGAGAGAGAGGAAAAACATGCTGTTATACGACTTGTAGTTCATCTATGGCAAGGTTACATTTTTATTTGTATTTCCAATAAATAAAGTGACAATGTTTCGTGTCATTCGTGGTTCATGTTTTACTACATCGACAATTTAAAAAAAAATAAAAATGTCTTTAAATGATGAAATACTTCATGGGAAAATAACTCGAGTGTGAAAATGGGTACTGCTGCAGTCCTTTAATAAACATCGCATTGAAAGATCTTAATTTGCTACCATGTCTTAAAATAGAAGGGCAAATTAAAAGCTCCAATTTGAACCGGTTTACCAGAGAAAAGTTCGAAACGGAACTCTGGATGACTTTATTTTAGTCGAACTGAAGGCTCTTCACTCGGGTGTTTTCCTTTTATTACTGCAATATTGTCATTTATTATTCTAAACCTTTGTAGGGGGTATAATTCAGTTCTGCTGTCTGCTTTTCATGACCTCTAGTGGTCCTAAGCAGAATAAATATAACCTTTTTTTTTTTTTTTTTAAACCATACCAAAATGTACAATATAAATCAAATATATACACATTTCAACCTTTATAGTTACATCACAGAGCATGTTGAAGTGTGGATTCTGAGCGGGTCTGAAGGTGTTGATTTAACGTGTGTAACTGCTGATGAAGGTGGACATTTCCGTGAGGAGACACGTTTCGGTTTAACGTTTGTGGAAGGAGTTTCCAGTGTCAGAGGTAACTAAGTTTCCCAACAGATTCAGGACAGGGGTTTTGTTGGACGGAGGACTGTTTGTAGCTGAAAACAGGAACGAACAGAAGTTACTTCCAGACGTTCCACAGCATTAAATTTAACTATAAACAGATAAAAATAAATAAATAATAAAAAAGAACTTCAGTTGTTAAAAACAAACAAAAAAATAAATTGTAATCGGTATCAGATTACTGTAGTGTAAGACAAAGAAATCACTATAGTAACCAACTTCGGGGTAGTAACAGTCAAATTTCTGCTTCTTCACACCAACCAATCACGAGTGGTTAATAATTACCTTCCTGTAAACAAATATTAATGCTTGGACAATACTGTCAATCAAACAAACTTGTTGTTGACATCATTTTATTACAAAATTGGTATGGAGTCCAAGGTTTGTTCCTTTGTACAGTAAAAAATAATTAAATTAAACTTAAAAAAAAAAATAAAAAATCAGCGCAATGAGATTTCTGAAAGTGGAGGCAATGAGGAAGGAGAGATCAGTTCTTTAGATAAACTCTAATCTCATCTATGCATATTAGCATAAACACACGCGCGCGCACACACACACACACACACACACACACACACACACACAAGCTTCTGCGAATACATGCCTCCACTAGCCAATAAGTGTCGTAAGTATACACACACACACACACACGGGGAAAACAGGACGTGTGGTTTGCCCCATGTGGACACTATGGCTAGGCATTTTCAACAATTGTGGCATAAAAGAAAACAAACAAACAAAAAAAAAAAATGGTCCACTGGCCGACACCACTAAACCTTTCAGCTCACAACACTGTGATTCTTCTCGATATCAGTCAACGTAAATGTAACGAAACCACTCTGCAAATTCTCAGGTATTAAAAATAGACTCTGTAGAATTGTAGCAGTCACCAGGAGCCGAGAGAAAAAAAAATATATCACTAGAATAAATAACAGAATGCAAAACCAAACTTTTCAAAAAGATACGCATGACATCTGAATAATTAATTAAACAGTAACAAAAATGACAGGAATTGTAACATTTGTCGCATTTCCGTCCTGTAAAAATAGTAACAGAGACCGCTTCAAGGAGCAAAAAAATATTTATAAAATAAAACCCATTGCATTCAATAAATCAGTACTTTACATTTTTAAAATATTAAAAAATATATCTTAAAAAGGTAAATACTCCCCCAGGCCTGAAAATATTACCTGTGTTCTATTCTCTGAGTCGGAGAAACAAGCCTTTATTTGTTCACAATTGGCAAAAAAAAAAAAAAGCCATAATTTAGCGTTCACACTCATAACATTCCGGTTATGCAAGTTCCGCATCTCCCATAGGAAGATCAGAGTTCACTGTGTTCATAGTTAAGAAACAAATTAAATAATTAATAACCGTAATATCAAAACAAAGCTAACACTGTCTCTGGCAAGGTTTTCTAACTACATGTCTAACGGGTTCATGTTCACCCCGAGATCCTGCCCACTCGGGGGTCGTATGTCTTTCGCTCCAGCAGGGTGGAGTCCCACCATACCGCTAAGATGCGGCAGCATCGAGTTCCCGCCAGGGTCCATAGCATTCTGCTGTAGCTGGGGAGGAGGTGGAGGAGGAGCCATGCCAGGTAGGTGCTGCTGTAGATGAACGGGGTGTGGTGAAGCCGTCTGAGTCTGCTGCATTCGTGGGGACGGACTCGAGTGTGGCGGCTGCGATTGCGGACGAGGGGAGGGTTGAGGCGATCGCACTTGGTTGCTGAGAGAGTTGGGGAGCGGCTGGCCCTGCAGGTGTGGCGACTGGGACATTTGCTGCTGTGGGCTCATGGGATTGTTCTGCTGTGCAGGCGAAGTCCCACCTAGATGCTGCTTCTGTTGCTGAAGCAGTCGCTGGTGGATTGCTTGCTGCAGCATTACTGGAGATGATGAATTCTGCGTTCCTCCTTGTCCTGGCTGCATCTGTGGACCACCTCTATCAGGCCCTTGCAGCCCAGCGTTCTGCTGCTGCTGCATTTGCAATCTGTGTTGATGCTGCAGCCTCTGCTGCAAAGCTACAGCAACTTGCTGCTGTGCAGCATTGCCGGGATAACCCTGTTGCTGGGCTGGGTTTCCTGGAAAAGCCTGCTGTTGGGTTAGGTTGCCTGGAAAACCCTGCTGCTGGGTCAAGTTGCCTGGAAAACCCTGCTGCTGGGTTGTGTTTCCTGGGTAACCTGTTTGCTGAGCCGAGTTGCCTGGGTAACCTTGCTGCTGAGCCGGGTTGCCTGGGTAACCCTGCTGCTGAGCCGGGTTGCCTGGGTAACCCTGCTGCTGAGCTGGGTTGCCTGGGTAAGCTTGCTGCTGAGCCGGGTTGCCTGGGAAACCCTGGGTTGAGTTGCCTGGGTAACCCTGCTGCTGTGCCGAGTTGCCAGGGTAACCCTGCTGCTGGGCACCAGGTTGCACCCCTGGTTGTGTCTGCTGACCCTGCTGACCCATGTAGGCCTGCTGCTGTGGGAATGTGGTGTGATTTCCCACTGGCTGTTGCTGCTGTTGTTGTTGTTGTTGTTGCAGCTGTAGTTTCTGCTGCTGTCTCCTTAGCAGAAGCTCTCTGAACTGTGGATTCATGTTGGCCATGTTGGGAGGCACTTGGCCCGGTATTCCTTGCTGTTGCTGCTGTTGTAACCCGGCAACTTGCTGCTGCTGAAGCAGGGGCCTCTGAGGTTGTTGCATTTGCTGCTGCTGCTGCAGTTGGGCAAGTTGGGCTTGTCCCATATTCATGGTTGGCTGAAGCCCACAAGCATTGACTCCTACTGGCTGGCTGCTCATGGCTGCCCCTGGCCCTCCCGGTGCACCAGCAGGACCTCCTGGCCCATTTGTATACTTGTAAACCCGCTGCTTTATAAATGCAGCCATTAGTTGTGGGTTGGAATGAAGAATGTTGAGAACCTGCTGCTGCTGCTGAGGTGAGCTAGGTGACCGCAGGGCTTGCATGAATTCCTGCACAGTTCCCTGAGGAAGACACCCACCTGCCATTCCACCTGCAGCACCACCCTGCAGTCCACCCTGCACCATATTAATCAAGGCATTGTGATTTGGCATTTGCTGTTGCTGCTGTGGCTGTTGAGACTGCTGCATTTGTTGCTGCATTGTAGCCACCCCAGGCTGGTTCATAACTGGAGGTCTCTGCTGAGGTGGAATCCCCTGTCCTGTCCATTGCTGCTGAGAAGGCTGAAGCTGCACATTAGCTCTTTGCTGCATCTGCACCTGTGGAGGAAGCTGGCCCTGTGCAGTAGGCTGTGGTACAGGTTGCTGCTGCATGGTTCCCGCTCCAACCATAATTCCTTGAGGTCCCTGCTGCTGTTCTATCTGGCCTCGGGAAACAGTAGCTTGTGCATGAGGAGGTAGCCCTGTTCCACCTACCATGCTAACCCCTGGATGGGTCATCCCCATCTGCGCTTGGGGTTGTTGGTGGTGTGGGTGTGGCTGCATCATGCCCGTCTGTGTAGCTTGCCTCTGTAGTAGTTGAGCTTTTGCCATATTTCTTTGTGCATCTGCCACTTGCTGGATCTTCTTTGCGATTTCCACAGCTGCTGCAGGAGGACCTGACTGTTGCTGCAATGGACCTGCCCCTAAGCTGCTGGGGCTTGCCGGGCTCAGACCTGGTTTGCCTGTTGAACCTGGAGGTCGCAGGCTATACTGAGCCAAACCGCTGGGATGTGGTGACTGTCCCGTCTGTTGTTGAGAAACCATTTGAGGCTGGGGAGAGGTCATCACTCCTTGAGCACTTTGCATTTGCTGAAATTGTGGATGGCCAGGGTGCTGGGGAGGCATGTTGCCCTGTGGTTGCTGTATCTGCTGAGGGGATGCAACAGGAATGCTTCCCATTCCAGGCTGGGGACCAGGAGCAAGACTTTGTTGGGTAGGCGTCTGAGGAGTGGGAGGCTGGGTACCCACTGATGTCGGTGTGCTACGACCCGTGGCACAGTTGCTGCCTGGCGATGGAAGTCCTCCAGGTGGGCCACCACTAAGAGGAGGCTGCCCAGTCCGCTGCATGGTGGCCATGCGCCTACGCAGCATCTGCGCTTGCTGTAGCCTGTGCTGTAGCTGCTGCTGCCTGAGTTTCTGCTTTATGTTGAGGCAAAATGGCACAGGGCACTTGTTCTCCTGGCAGTGCTTGGCATGATAGCAGCACAAAGCAATGAGCTGCTTGCAGATGGGACAGCCACCATTTGTCTTGCGCTTGCAGCCCTTTGTATGCTGCACCACCCGCTTCATCTTCTGGCAAGATGGCAGGGAGCAGTTGGCATTGCGACACTGACAGGCATGCACCAGAGACTGGATGCAGCGCTGAATGCTAAGACGACGAGAGTCACCAGGGTTCTGAGTGGCGGCTGTTGTCTGGTTGCTACTCTCATCATCTAGACCAAGACCAAGCTTCTCCATCTTGTGCTCATGACCCTTAGTTTTATAGCAAGTGATACAAAGGTCATAGTCCTGCAAAGAATAAAGAAATCACCTTTAGTGTTTTGAGAAAAGGATTCTCTTTGTGACAATTGTCCCTATTTCAGTTGTTCTGGTGCTTGGGATCACGGTGCATGAAGTGCAACAAGATCGATTAGAATTAGCAACAACAGCTGCTCAAAAGGAGCACCATCGACCTCTCTTACCTCACAGACAGTGCAGTGGAAGCGTGTCTCCACATGATGTTTGCACTCATTGCAGGTGTAGACAAAGCGATCCTGGCTTTGGTTGTGCAGTTCCACCAGCATACACATTGAGCTCCACTTGGCTCGTCGCAAAGAGCTGAACTCCAGGTGCTTGTCCCGAGCCAGCGTCAGAAAGGCGTCACGCCCATCCATAAGGTCGCATGCCATCAGTGGGTCTGGATCTATGATGGCAGGTAGCGAGTTGACGGAAGGGCCGGCAAGGAGACGGATAACGAAGAAAACCTAAGAACACCAAAGAGTTAAGAAAATGTTTTTTTTTGTAGAAAGGCAGACATTGTTAAAGGCTGATTAAATTAGCAAGAAGACTACCTCTTTATGTTTCTCCATGGTAGCATACAGTTTTTGGGATAGGTCATTTGAAACATTAGGCACGCCAGGTTTCTTCTTGTTGGCTCGGCTCATGCTGCTTTTGTTCTTGTTTGTCTTCTTGTTATTCTTTTTCTTCGCGTTTTTGCTGTCGCCCTCCGTGGCCTGCAGAAACAAATAAGACGTAGCATTTATAGGAAAGCCAAACCTGTATAAAGACACAACCTTTATTGAACAAGCACGCAACCTGCCGTGACCAGATCAGGACATGTTGGTGCTATCTATTTCTCAGAGACGTGTTCATCCTTTTGAAGCCTTCAGAATGTAAACTCACATCGACACTTTCGTTGGATGTGCTGTTCTCCTCTCTTTTCCTCTCCTCCTCTTCTTGCTCCAGCTCTTTGATGCTCTCCTCCAGCACATTGGGCCAGAAATCACCCTCAAAATAAGGCAGCTCCTTTGCGCTCGTCAGACGATCCTCGGTTGCTTGTTTAAAGATGTCCTAGAAGAGGGAAGGAGAAGAAAATGGGTCAGGGGTTAACACGAAATATGGAGCAAAGCTTATTTACATAAACACTGCTTCATGTGCACACACACACACGAGCAGATACAACGATTAAGGAGAAGCTCTGAACGGGAAATGGGCCAAGATGCTCAGCAGGGATTTTGAAAAGCTTAACAAAAGCACTATAGCAATGGCTACCTTGTAGTCATGAACAATTCGCTCTGCCACAGCCTTGTCCAGCATCTTCTTGTACCACTCCTGCAGTCGTTTGGGTTTGGGGATCTTCTGGTCCGGTGGGTGACAGTGGAAGATGTAGTCATCTCCTTCACTTGGTGGACATGCCCAGATATGTCCTGTGGTGAACCCCAACTTCTTCACATATTCGAGGTACCCGACTAGGATCTCGTGATACACACCTGTCCTCAGATGACGTGGCTGAAAGAAGTGCACGCTGTCCAGATAGGAGATATACACACGTCTGCGAAAGGAAAGAGATGAACAGCCGGAAAGAGAGACGGCAGCGAGTAAACATCTCAGTCAAACGTTGATAAACGTGCTTAAGGCTCAGTTTCCAGTCAACAGTATCACAAGGAGACAGACCCATACACTCTACCAGTCCCCCCCACCCCCTTTCAGTTGATCCAGTATCTAGGAGGCAAAAAGTCTTCTTTGGAGCATTTTCTCTCACCTCTGATTGGGCGGAGGACAATCTGAGCCATACTCTTGTACGTGCATTCCGAAAAAACACACATCCACTCCACTGATGTCCTCGAACGCAAACAGAGCTTTTGTCCGGTAGGGGAAAGACTCCGCCATTTCACCACTGTCCACAAATCTGCCAACAAGTATTACATATTACTCCACTCATATTTTTAAATGATACCACTGGATATTTTTGATGGCAATGTTGTCTACATGGCTGCTTGTTGGTATAAGAGAATTATACCACCATCCCAAAAATAACCCAACTGGACTCCCACCTGGACTTCATTCCCGGCTTCACTTCAACCATTTTGTCGGAGACATGAACCACCCGGATAGTGACATCACCGGTTTCGGGATGAGTCTGCCGCTTCAGGAACTCGTTCACTCGTGTCTCCAGGAAGTTGCCCAGCTTCGTCTGGGGAAGCCCTGGGAGACGAGACAGGAAGAGGAAGAAAAAAAAAATGTTGACAATTAAATCCTGACAGCAGTGATGAGCCGAGTCCCACAGTCACCATAAAAACTGCATCAGGTGATGAATGTGTTCCTGTGATGACCCTTCCTGGAGGATGGGAATATCCAATGTGTGCTGACATTAAGACAATTCTTTTTATCACTTATGCTACAGGTCACTTACAGTTACAAACACATTTCTCCTTAAAGAAAACTTCACCGTACTTTTTTAAATCTGTTTATGTGGAGCGTCCACGGGTACGTTACCATACTGGCATGGCACCATACTGTCAATCTCTCACTCACTCACCACGACCAAAAGCATTTCTACGTCATCACTGACATCAAACTGGTAATATATAATATCAAACTTTTTTATATATTAATACTAACTGGATATGAATTATACGACTCTACAAATATTTTTTTTCTGCGCAATATATACTTTTTTGTCAACGCGTCTTCATTTAAACCTTTCATTGATCACAAACCGCAGTTTTGTCGTCATTCCACACAAAGAGACATTCTTTACACACAGCACAAAATCCATGTGTTTTCCCCGCCCACTTTTGATTGAAAGGATATAATCAGCCCTGATCATCGGATGTTTTTAAACTATTGGCCGATACCTTGGTGCATCTCTTATTATAATGTATTATAAATGTATTATGATTTGCAGCTGCACTCCTGTCGGACGGACGGACGGACACACACACACGATCTCTGTTCCTGAAGTGACCTTCAGGCTGCAGTAAAGCACACACTAGGCTAATCTATCTGCATTGACCTATTTAACCACAAATTGCATATTCAATAAGATTAATACACAAAATGGACATGGAATTTTGCTCATTCTCCACGAACGCTGCTCAAACAGCAGTTTCACAGCGTTGCAGAATGCCCTGAGAATCTCAGCTGTACAAGTTGCTCGAGTTTGGTGTGAAGTTCAGTAATGTTCTGTAAAACACACCGGAGCTTTCAGCCATAGCGATAAACACTGTTCAGCATCTTCTTGTGCCACTCCTGCAGAAGATGCGGGCAGAAGACTACTATCTGTTTGGCATTCACTGTTTAAAAAAAATAAGCAAAAAAAAAAAACCCACTTACTTTTGGCGGCGTACTTATTCTCCTTCCTCGCCTTATTGGACGTCTTCAAACAGCCGTCACACACAAACCTGTAGAGGGATTTAACGTAGAGGTGAGGAGAGATCCCTGTGATCGCTGACCTCATAACTACAGCCAGTGTTTACCTGTGACTCGCCAGGGTTTTAAATACAGACAGAAACTAGCTCACCCTAACGGCCAGATCGTCTCGTTGTGCAGGACGCAGATTTGGTGCATTTTACGAGCACAGTCGGAACATTCCACGAATCTGCAGAAGGAAAAGTTAAATACGTAACTGCTCTGGCTCTGACGCAAAACATCAAAAGACGTCATCGACGCCATAAAACCCCTTCGAACAGCTGAGCTACATGATGAGACTTACAGTTCTGGGTCCAGCGTGTCGTTCTTCTTCTTCTCAAACTGGTCTTTATTGATGGCTCTTTTAAAAATAAATAAATATATAAATAAAGCAGGGGTTAACCGAATAGTTGATTAAACTAACTTGAAATGTTACAATAAAATAAAACGAGCTGAACAGAGACCGAAGACGAACTACCAACCGGATATTACAGACTAAATTAATCTCCGATCGTAAAAGTTATCGAACGAGTAAAATAAAATCCCGCCTCTATAATGCATGTTCTCGCGTTTAATTTGTCTCAAGGTGACCAACCTATTCCTGAAAAGCTAACTTGTTATAAATGATCAAGATATTAGATACTATTAAAAAAGATTCAACAACAAACAAACAAACAAAAACGAAAAAAGGGTGCAGGTTAAAAGACGTTTTCATACAAAACTAGCATAACATTTTTATTTGATATATTCTATGACTACCAAAGAATAATTCAGTTGTTGGATATTAAGAGGGGAAAAACAACAGGTTACACGGCGGTAAATACATTTCCTCAACAACGAGACGCTATCAGAAGTTAAAGCGTACAATAAGAAAACACGTTACATCTCAACATAATACGTGAATGTCAACGTTAGAAAACGTCATCAAGTTATGTGATCAATAACTCGCTAAGATTGAACTTATATAACAGCATCTTATTCCAAGTTAACATCAGAATCTACAAAGTAATAGTATTACAAGTTATATATATATATATATATAGATATATATATATATATATATATACACACACACACAACCAATATTTACTTACAATAACAATGTAAAAGCTTTTATTTAAGCTGCACACATTAACATTTTTAAAAAATTTTTTTGCAGCAAACTTGTGGAATATCAAATCATATAAAACATGAGAAAGAGAAAAGATATTAAAGTACAAATTAACATGGTATTAAATGTTACAGTACTTAAGTATTGTTATGTCTTACAGTACAGGTGAGCATCCTATTAAGTGTTGTATAAAGTAACATTCTGCACTAAATAAGAAATGATCATGCTTTATATGTTGTTTCAGGACTCACGCTTTATCAATTAGTTAATAAGATTTTCATTTTGTTATTTTATATATATATATATATATATATATATATATATATATATAT
>JAFFST010054633.1:11264-35582 GCA_022414735.1 Noturus placidus | reverse complement strand
ACACATACATATATATATATATACACACACACACATATATATATATCTCTATCTATCTATCTATCTTTCTTTCTTTTGGCACTGCGCTCACCTGCACTGTAAAATGTCTAATTCCTGCTTATCTTTGGAGGAGATTACAGATATATATAACTTTAAAAACACATTGTTAACCCTGATAATATTCAGAAGGTTAACTAGAACATGCCAGTGTGCAAATTTCTTAACGTATATCGTCAGGTTTTCATAAAAAAAAAAACAAAAAAAACTAGATACTACAAAGGAAGACAGTAGGTGATACATTTCTGAGACGTTTTCATTTATTTAGCTTTAGAATGATTTGTATTGATGATATATAGTATATATTATATAGTACAGAAATGTACTATAGTCTAGTTTTTGATCTAACGTTAAGGAAGAAATGAACGATTGTAGTGTTGTAGTGAAGCGAGGCAGTACTCACGTTTGAGGCTGTGTGGGGTCGTCGCTCAGGGACACGTTCTCGCCCTGGATTTCATTGAAACACTTCTCACAGAAGTGGTACCTGTTAGCAAGAAGCCCATATTTTGGTGAACTACACCGTTCGCCAAGAGCACAGCCAATCACAGAGAAGGCACGCAGAGGGAGTCACCAATCAGGACAGGGCAGGCACACGGGGCAGGAGAGGGGTCGTCGCCGGAAGCAGCCAATCATGAAGCAGAAGGGTTTTTTTGGGGGCGTGTGAGCCGATTGATTTGATTGGTGGCGTGTAAATTTTCGGAGAGAGGATGATTGGTCGCACCAAAGCAGGCCAATGCAGACATCACAAGCATCAAAGAACAAAGAGGGAGAGATAAAGAAAGAGGAGGGAAGGACAGAATGAAGAATGGGGGGAAGGAAAAAAAAAAAAAAAAAGAGTGAAATAACAAAACAAAACAAAAAAATAGAATGAAATGGAAAAAGTGGAACAGAGAGAGGTGGAGAAAATGAATCAATACGTTCAGGACAAACACCACTGTCTAACCAAGCTACAGAAGCCAAGCAAAGCAACCTCCTATCCACCGAGCCCTTAATCACTCACTCACACACACACACACACACACACACAGTGTAACGAGAAGGCCAATGGAGGGCAAAAATGAACAGGTGGATACGGAGGAAGAGTGTTGGTGCACCTGAGACCCATCATCCTGTCAGAGCGCTTTAAAGAGAAACCTCATCTGTAACATGGTTTAATCTCTCTCTCTCTCTCTCTCTCTCTCTCACACACACACACACACACAAGCGCACACACACACACAGCACAGTCTGAGGAGTCTCTTTGAAAGTGTCTGAGCTGTAAGTCGAGTAGGAAAGCAGGAGCGAGAGGACATCCGTGAGAAAGGATAATATACAGGAAATGATATTTTATATATAAATGACATTTATACCACAGCACTGCTGCTGAGTTCTGGATCGTGATTGGTCAGAAGGTGTTGATTAGTTTTCTATAACAGCATCTTTAGGTTTATACTCACACGCCCGTTCTAATACGTTATCGTTTCCATAGCAACGGCTCGTTCGCCGCGACTCAAACGGCGGATGCTCCACATAAAATTGGAGTTTTCTGAAAGGTGACGTTTACACGTTTATGTAACACTAACGGAAGGAGTCTCCAGTGTCGCCGTGCACATGAAACAGAACTATAAATGGATAAAACGCATGGCGTGTTGATTAATGACTACGATAACTGGAACTGTCGGCAAATCTCTGTGGCGTGAGAGGAATAAAACAGTTTGGGACATGCTGTTATAGGAAAATAATCAACTTACAGATACTGTAATGGCGCTAAGAACACACACGCACACACACACTGTGTGACAGACTCACAGTAACATGGAGGTGATGATGTAAACACTCGAATAACCAACAGAATTCTGTTTTTATTAATGCTGGAAATCCTGACAATTATAATCAGGATGTTTTTAGTTGAAAAAGGGGAACGATGGCGACGTTTGTAACGGTCAGGCTGTGGTATATGAAGCTGAATAAGGAGTGTGTGTGTGTGTGAGAGAGAGAGAGAGAGAAAGAGAGAGAGAGAGAGAGACTGACCTGTTTTGGTAGCTGAAGTAGGCAGCATCTCTAGGGATTGTACAGAGTTGTTTCCCGTAGCAGCACAGAGTTTGAGGAGAAAATTCCAGCTGAGAGAGAGCAAGAGAAATAGCAAGAGAGAGAGAGCGAGAGACAGAGTGAGAGAGCATGAAAGAGCGAGCAAGAGAGAGAGTGAGACGGAGCAAGAGAGAGTGAGCAAGCGCGAGAGTGAGAGAGAAAAAGCGAGAGAGAGAGCGAGAGACAGAGCAAGAGAGAGCGAGCGAGCGAGCAAGAGCAAGAGGGAGAGAGAGTGAGAGAAAAAGCAAGAGAGAGCAAGAAAGAGCGAGAGAACGAGAGAGAGAGAATGAGAGCGAGAGAGAAAACAAGAGAGGGAATGAGAGAATGAGAGAGAGAGCGAGAGAGGGAACGAGAGAACAAGAGAGAGAAGGAGAGAGAATGAGAGCGAGAGAGGGAACGAGAGGGAGAACGAGAGAGAGAGAGAGAGAACGAGAGAGGGAACGAGAACGAGAGGGAGAATGAGCGGGAGAGAGAGAACGAGAGGGAGAACAAGAGAGAAGGAGAGAGAATGAGAGCGAGAGAGAGAACGAGAGAGAATGAAAGAGGGAACGAGAGGGAGAATGAGAGAGGGAACGAGAGGGAGAATGAGAGCGGGAACGAGAGGGAAAATGAAAGAGGGAACGAGAGGGAGAATGAGAGAGGGAACGAGAGGGAGAATGAGCGGGAGAGAGAGAACGAAAGAGAGAACAAGAAAGAGAAGGAGAGAGAATAAGAAAGAGAAGGAGAGAGAATGAGAGCGAGAGAGAGAACAAGAGAGGGAACGAGAGGGAGAATGAGAGAGAGAGAGAATGAGAGGGAACGAGAGAGAGAGAGGGAGCAAGAGAGAATGAGAGAGGGAACGAGAGAGAGAACGAGAGAGGGAACGAGAGGGAGAATGAGCGGGAGAGAGAGAACAAGAGAGAGAACAAGAAATAGAAGGAGAGAGAATGAGAGCGAGAGAGAGAACAAGAGAGGGAACGAGAGAGAATGAGAACGAAAGAGAACGAAAGATGGAACGAGAGAGAGAGCGAGAGAGGGAACGAGAGAGAGAGAGAGCGAGAGAGGGAACGAGAGAGCAAGAGAGAGAATGAGAGAGAGAGAGAACAAGAGAGGGAGCACGAGAGAGAACGAGAGAGGGAACGAGAGAGAGAATGAGAGCGAGAGAGAGAACGAGAGAGGGAACAAGAGAGAGAATGAGAGCGAGAGAGAGAACAAGAGAGGGAACGAGAGAGAGAATGAGAGCGAGAGAGAGAACAAGAGAGGGAACGAGAGAGAGAACGAGAGAGGGAACGAGAGAGGGAACGAGAGAGGGAACGAGAGCGAGAATGAGAAAAAGAGAGAGAGACAGAATGGTGTTCATAATTAAACCCACATTAATGATATTTAAGGTTTTGAAGTAACAGTCAGGAAAAATAAATAGAATCGAATCTACACGACGTGATTGGCTGTCTTGCGCTTGAGCTACATGCATGATGTCGCTAACAAAGGTTCTTTTTCCTTAAAACACACACAAATCTCTGTATACTTGCTTTAAATGTTAAATCAGCAAATGTCAGTCCCTCCGGGATTCCGCCACCGCAGACATGAACGCAAAAAAATCAAGAAAACTCCGCGGTGTTTGGAGGAGCTCGTCATTTTTCTAAATTACCGCAAATGTTCCGCAGATTTGGGCGGAGACGCGTGGCGTGACGTCATCACTACATCTGTGCGGCTGTGGCTCAGGTGGTAGAGTGGGTTGTCCACTAATCGCAGGGTTGTGGGTTTGATCCCCGGCCCACGTGTCCCCACAAGCCGAAGCGTCCTCGGGCGAGACACCGAAGCCCAAGCTGCTCTGCTGCCATTGGTGTGTGAGTGTGTGTGTGAATGAGAAACAGCGTAAAGCGCTTTATAAAACCGCTAAAAGGTTAAAAATCTACCATTTACAACGCGCGTTCATCCGACGTTGTCTTCGATTCAAGTGCCTCGAACACCAGTACAGCTAAAACGTCTCGTTTACCAACAAACAAACATTTCTGTGTGATTTGCAATTTCCTAAACTCAACTAGCTTTCCGCAAAAAAAAAAACACACACACAAAAAAAAAAAAAAAAAAAAAAAAAAAACACATTCGCATCGCAAATTTGGAGGAAAAGAAAAAACTGCAGCAAAATAACAAATGTTCCCAGAAATCATTTGTAAGTTTGTTTCCTTTCAGCGCGATGCCGGATGTTACCCACGCTCACCTTCCTCCCACAGCAGAAGCCCAGGCCCTGCATGACGGGGTCGATCTCCTGCTCGAACACCTCGGCCAGTTTGGAGCAGTACTTATACACACGTGAGGTCTTGCGGTTGTACAGCCAAGCATTGTTGAACATCAGCCAGATGTCGTCCACGTATTGCCACGGCTCCTGGTACTGACCCGTGTCCAGCTTCCGCTTTATGGTGGACAGGTCCATCGGAGTCTTCACGATGTCAAAGTAGTCCTGCAGAGGAGAGGAACGAGAGGGAGGTTAGAGTAATCATGGGAGTAATAACAGCAGCGGCGGTGGTGGTGTACGTACGGGGATGCCAAGTAGCTGCGGGTCAACGGGCTGGCGGAAGGGCAGAGACTCGGGATCCTGCTTGTAGAGCGCCTCCAGCGTGGGCATGAGGACCTCACGCATCTCCTCCGGCTTAAAGACTGAGGAGGAGACACAGTTACACTGTTACAGCCGTTTTTGAAGCACCACAAGGACGTTCCCTGAGAATGCCTGAACCTTGGAAACAACCTGATCATCTATTTAACCACAGGATATTACTACAGCATCCTTACAACGCCCCCTGGTGGCTCGAGAGCCCTAAACGTCTGCTTCTACCTAGGAATTGCTCTGACGAAAGATTAAAGTGAAACAAAGAGAAATAATCCGTCTTACAAGTATAATTACGGGACAAACATGCTGTACTCTGCTAACGCTGCTACAGGAAACTCTTAGCAAAACAAAGCGGGCGGAGCCAGACGGTCATTCAAGTTAAGCAGGGTTTAACGCTGATGATCAACGAGGATCAAGTGAGGAACAAGTAGAAACTGCCACGTTGCACTATTTAAATAATAATAATAATTTTTTACTTTTTGATAAGAAATTAAAACAAGTTTGACCCCAGTGGACCTTACAGTACACATGCATCAATTATCTAAAGCCCTCGCAGACCTTCAGAGACCATCTTCTCCTGCTCCAGAAGCTCTCACACTCCCCGTGGTTTCTGTATTGGCGAGTGTATACAAGAGCTCCAGGAGTGAAACCCTGTGACACTCATTAACACGACAACAGAGCTCATAACTTGTTGAGACTGGCGTTACATTGTTGGATTGTAGTGCTTCATGTGTGAAATCATTTTTTTAAACGCTTTGAGAAGCTTGCTGTGTGTGCTCTTACTCTTCTTCTTGCTCTCCGTGTTGGTGGACGAATCGGTTGTCGCCTCTTTTTCCTCTTTGGGCTCGCACTTTATCTCAGGCTTCTTGTCTTCTCCCATCTCCCCCGTCGATGCCTCCATCGGCTCCGCCTTACACGACTCTGCCTCTGGCTCCTCCTTCTTAATCTACACCACCAACAGGAGGACAGCGTTTACAAAATCAGTCACGAGAAACACGTCTCACGAAACGATTACTAACATCCGACGTCACGTCTCTCTGACCTCCGGTTTCTCCTCGGTCTTTGCCTCCTCCTTCACGGCTTCCACCTTTATTTTCGCCGCCTCCTCCTCCTGGGTCTCCTCCTCTTCCTCTTCCTCCTCCACCTCTTCTTCTTCCTGCTTTTTGACGTCCATTTTTAGGTCGGGTTCAGTGGCGGAGTTCATCTCAGGGTCGATGGAGCCCGCCGAGGCCGGGGTCGACGTTGGACCCTCCGTCATCACGGACGGCTTTTGATATGGCTGGGAGGAGAAAAAAAAAAGGATTGTTTACGTATCAGCCCACGAGGAAAAGTCACGTACGTAAAAACGTGCAAAGAGAGAAAGACAGACACGGAGACGGACATATATGGAGATCCCAGCTGAAATTAAACAAAGCGTAGTGTAACTCACTGAGCACTGCGACTGAGTGTTCACATCCTGGGAAGGCACAGACAATGCTTCAGAAGCTCCGCCTCCCTGCGGCTGCATCTGATTAGCTCTGTCCAGCTGCTGCGGGGTGGGCGGGGCCATGATGGCAGAGTTGGGCGTTTGAGGCTGGGGTGTTTGATTGCCAGGCAAAGGGGGTGGCGTCTGCCGAGGGGTGGGTGTGAGTCTGGCAGCTGGTGAGGGTATGGTTTGGTGGATGGGCGGAGTCTGGAGTTGTGAAGTGGGTGGAAGGCTGGATGTAGAACTTGTGGGTGGAGTCTGAACTGCTGGACTGTTGAGCAGTGGTGGTGGAGTGGACATCTGAACACGAGAGAGATCATTTGCAGAGAAATTACTGTAAATCTTTATACAATTATTAACTACGGTTAGCTTTCGCCATACTGAGAAATACCCGCACTGTGTCACGACTCGTAAACCACATGCTATCAGGGCTAATCTGAACACTAGGCTCAATTTTTAATAAAACACTCAGAAAAACTATTCTTAATTGGCTGCTCACCTGGACCAGGCCGGAACCGGCTAAAGGAAACTGGTTCTGGTTGAACTGGTTTTGCAGCTGAGCCATGTTGGGCTGTGCCATTCGAGTTACTCCTTGCATGCCCAGCTAATAAAAACACACCCACAGAGTAGAATTAACTTCAGTCAGACGGGAACAGTATAATAAATGGTTTCAGTAACACTATTATCTGCTCATAGCTATAGATTTAAACACTGCGGCCACAACACGGATGCTTATTGATTATTATTTCCCCCTTTTTGTGCTTTAAAATAATTCTCTTTCCTGCGGAATCACCATCCCGGCCATCTTATCCAATCAAAAATCACTTCCGCAAGGAAGCGGACCTTTTCGCAAATGTTGCTTACGGCCTCTTTAAATTACATCATATCAGCTCTAATACTCAACGTGCAGTACATTCCCTCCATCATTTCCTACAATAATAATAAACACTTCAGTGCACCTGGTTCATGTGCTGTGGCTGTGCTCCCATCTGACTGAACTGATTCATACCTGCACAGGTGGAAAAAAAGGGGTGGGGTTACAGAGGTGTAGGTATATTTATGCTGAACAAGAATACAAGAGCATGCATCGTTTTCCTTTTTTGTTTGCCTCCAATTCCTTGGTTTAGGCTATTATTATCCATTAACACTGATAATCAATTATTAATACTTAATTGTTTTGGTTGATTTACATTAACAAGCTCGGAGGAGCGCGTTAGATACATCAGCACGGCGCCATCTGCTGGACTACTATAGCAACCGTAACTACTGATACTTCAGGAGCTGCATAAACTAGTGTGTGTGTGTGTGTGTGTGTGTGTGTGTGTGTGTGTGTGTACCAGAAGGATTTGGCATTCTGTTGACCATCTGGTTCGGTCCAGTGGGACGAAGGAGTGACGGATCTGCCAGAGGACCATCTGACAGAGAGAGAAGATTATCAACATCCCTCGTTCATTTCATACACACACACACATAAAAGTGTGTGTCTGTACACTTACTTTCTGTGTGTGTGCTCTGTTTCTGCAGTCGGGTTTTCCTCTTCTCCTCCAACTCCTTCTGGATCTTATAGATCTTCTCCGCAAGCAGGTGATAATATTCAGCCTGAGAGAGAGAGAGAGAGAGAGAGACACAGAGTGAGTGAGTGTGTGAGAGAGAGAAACAAAAAGGAAAAGACAGAGAAACAATAGAGAATTAGAAAGAGAGAGACAGAGAAACAAAGAGTATCGGAAAAAGAAAGGGATAGAGAGAGACAGAAAAGGAAAAAGAAAGGGAGAAAACGTGAGAGTGAGTCAGTGAGAGACAGAGAGAAACAACAAGAGAAAACGAGAGACAGAAACAAAGAGAGAGCAAGACAGGTGGATGTTAATGGTATTATCCGGTATGCCGTATGCTGGCTGTATCGGCTGTGGCTCAGTCGGTAGAGCGGGTTGTCCACTAGTCCACTAATCGTAGGATTGGCGGTTCGAATCCCGGCCCGGGTGATCCCATGCCGAAGTGCCCTTGGGCAAGACACTGAACCCTAAGTTGCCCCCGATGGCAAGCTAGCACCTTGCATGCAGCTCTGCTACCATTGGTGTGTGAGTGTGTCTCATTTGTAAGTCGCTTTGGATAAATGAATAAATGTAATGTAATGGATCAGCACACACCTCATCAGACAGGGTGATCTCCCCGTCTGAGACACAAAACCTGTACTATAGTACGATCGAATCAACTCTAACGGTATTTTATTTGTCATGTTTATAACCACACACTGTAATGCTCTCATTTCTCAGCTCTTCACTCGGGCGTGTGTTTCTCCTGTTCATCAGGATTCTTCAGCAGGACCAGAACCGCCCGGTTCTCTCCACTCAGGTCCATAGTTCACATCGAGTCTTAACAATTCAAAGAGGAAATGAGGTGTTTCTGTGGCTAGGTGTGTAGCAATGTCAGAAAGCTACTGAACCCAAAGTTTATTTCTTTTGGATGCAGAGTGTGTGTGTGCGCATGTTCTCACCCTGCTGTTGGCGGACTCGTACATGTCTCCCTCCACTTTGCGTGCGTACGCCACCAGGTTCTCCATCCTCCTGTCCTTTAGAGCTGCAGGGTCCGGGGTGGGGAAGATGGCCTGGACCCTACACACACACACACAGTTGTTATTGGATCCTCAGATAGGATTTTAATTGAAGACTTATCCCATTCTGCATGTGTGTGAGACTCACAGTTTGTGGACGAGGTGGTTGCGCAGGTCCTGTGTGATGTCCTCATGCCAGTTCTTCCTCATTGCTGCAGAAGGGGGTGTGGCTAGAGGAACTGAACTCATAGGCCCCGCCCCCCCTCCATCACTCATCAGACTGAAAGAGAAAGGGATGTATTTTGTCGTATCTTCTGGACTAATGCTGCTTTCATGTTAAAGTGATGAGTACGGTATAACGTTAGTCTGACTGTATGCTGTTACAGTGATGTGTACCTGTGTGTGCTGATGCTGCGGTGTAACAGAGCATCTGGTAGATGGTTGGACTGCGGGGTTTGGGACTGAACACCGCCATTAACACCAACCTGATTAACACCTACACAGAGACACAGAAACTCACCCTACATTCAGGATATCAAGCAACAGACCGATCACATGACCGATCATTTTCTCCAACAGAGACTAATCTCACTGCTATACACAGAGAGAGAAACAGAGAGAGAGAGAGAGAGAGAGAAGAAAAAGAGACAGAAAGCGACAGTAAGGAAGAGAGAAAAGACAGACAAAGATGGAGAGCAACGGACAGAGAGCGCGAGCGATAAAAAGAAACAGCAGCTCAGTATTTGGTGAAAAATATAATTAAATAGGGTAAATTAAATAAGAAATAGTTGAGTTTGCTGTAGAAGTGACAGAACTCTACTGCCCACTAACAACAGATTTAACAGCATGATGTTTCCCCTTCATACACAATTAAAAAAAAAAGAATACGACTAAGAAGAAGAAGAGGAAGACGAAGAAGAGGAAGGCGAAGAGGAAGAAGAGGAAGACGAAGAGGAAGAAGACGAAGAAGAAGAAGGCTAAGAGGAAGACTAAGAGGAAGAAGAGGAAGGCTAAGACGAAGGCGAAGTGGAAGAAGAAGAAAACTAAGGCGAAGAAGAGGAAGGCGAAGAGGAAGAAGAGGAAGGCTAAGAGGAAGAAGAGGAAGACTAAGAGGAAGAAGAGGAAGGCTAAGCGGAAGAAGAGGAAGGCTAAGCGGAAGAAGAAGAAAACTAAGAGGAAGAAGAGGAAGACTAAGAGGAAGAAGAAGAAGGCCAAGAGGAAGAAGAGGAAGGCTAAGACGAAGAAGAAGGCTAAGACGAAGAAGAAGGCTAAGAGGAAGAAGAAGGCTAAGAGGAAGAAGAAGGCTAAGAGGAAGAAGAGGAAGACTAAGCGGAAGAAGAAGAAGACTAAGCGGAAGAAGAAGAAGACTAAGAGGAAGAAGAGGAAGACTAAGAGGAAGAAGAGGAAGGCTAAGACGAAGAAGAAGGCTAAGAGGAAGAAGAGGAAGACTAAGAGGAAGGCGAAGAGGAAGACTAAGAGGAAGGCGAAGAGGAAGAAGAAGAAGGCTAAGAGGAAGAAGAGGAAGGCTAAGAGGAAGAAGAAGCTGGCTAAGAGGAAGAAGAGGAAGGCTAAGAGGAAGAAGAAGCTGGCTAAGAGGAAGAAGAAGCTGGCTAAGAGGAAGAAGAGGAAGGCTAAGAGGAAGAAGAAGGCTAAGAGGAAGAAGAGGAAGACTAAGAGGAAGAAGAGGAAGGCTAAGAGGAAGAAGAGGAAGACTAAGAGGAAGAAGAGGAAGACTAAGAGGAAGGCTAAGAGGAAGAAGAGGAAGGCTAAGAGGAAGAAGAGGAAGGCTAAGAGGAAGATGAGGAAGGCTAAGAGGAAGAAGAGGAAGACTAAGAGGAAGGCGAAGAGGAAGAAGAGGAAGGCGAAGAGGAAGAAGAGGAAGACTAAGTGGAAGAAGAAGAAGGCTAAGAGGAAGAAGAGGAAGGCTAAGAGGAAGAAGAGGAAGGCTAAGGGGAAGAAGAGGAAGACTAAGAGGAAGAAGAAGAAGGCTAAGAGGAAGAAGAAGAAGACTAAGAGGAAGAAGAAGAAGGCTAAGAGGAAGAAGAAGCTGGCTAAGAGGAAGAAGAAGCTGGCTAAGAGGAAGAAGAAGCTGGCTAAAAGGAAGAAGGCTAAGAGGAAGAAGAGGAAGGCTAAGAGGAAGAAGAGGAAGGCTAAGAGGAAGATGAGGAAGGCTAAGAGGAAGAAGAGGAAGACTAAGAGGAAGGCGAAGAGGAAGAAGAGGAAGGCGAAGAGGAAGAAGAGGAAGACTAAGTGGAAGAAGAAGAAGGCTAAGAGGAAGAAGAGGAAGGCTAAGAGGAAGAAGAGGAAGGCTAAGGGGAAGAAGAGGAAGACTAAGAGGAAGAAGAAGAAGGCTAAGAGGAAGAAGAAGAAGGCTAAGAGGAAGAAGAAGAAGGCTAAGAGGAAGAAGAAGGCTAAGAGGAAGAAGAAGCTGGCTAAGAGGAAGAAGAAGCTGGCTAAGAGGAAGAAGAAGCTGGCTAAAAGGAAGAAGGCTAAGAGGAAGAAGAATAAGAAGTAGAGGAAGACTAAGAAGTAGTAGATGGAGAAGATGATGACTACAAGGACGAAGAAGAAGAGCAAGACTAAGAGGACGACTAAAAGGAAAATTAAAAAGGAAGATGAAGACTAAGGGGAAGAAGAGGAAGAAGACTAAGAAATAGCAGAAGACTAAGAATAAGAGGAAGACCAAGCGGTAGACTAAGAATAAGACTAAGCAGAAGAATACATAGAGGAAGAAGACTAAGCAAAGAAGACTAAGAAGAAGAAAAAGAAGAGGAAGAACACAAGGAAGAAGAAGAAGAATCCCTATGGATTCTCACAGACATCTGATTCTTTACATTATCCACCTTCCTTATTTGGTTGTTACTTCCTGTTCTTTTTTTTTTTAAACCCTCAAAGTTTAGCAAACCTGCTTTTTGAAAGATGACTAAAAGTAAAACATGGGATTTTTCACTGCGCGCGCACACACACACACACCCGTGGCAGTAGAGGGTGTGATCTGACCCGTCTGGCCCGTGTAGCTGAGTCCAAGTGCGGCGTACGCTCTCTCGATGGAGCTCGGGTCTATCTGACCCGCTGAGTTCAGATTAGGTCCTGAGGGAGGGGCACAGGGGGCAGAGCCGCCCACAGACCCACCCACCGCCACACTGGCTCCACCTAACAGAGCTGCAGGAAGAGAATCGCAGATTTAACATGCATTCATCCCATTAATGAAAAATGTGTGCGCGCGTGCGTGTGTGTGTGCGCGCGCATATACACACATTGCTGGTTCCTCTTGTCTCCTGCATTTTTCAGAGGCAGACAGACGGGACAGTCGTGCCGTGTGCAGTTCTTCCAGTGAGAGATGATCTGCCTCGACGACGCACAGTGAGCCACTGCGCAGAGAGAGAGACACAGAGAGAGAGAGACACAGAGAGAGAGACACAGAGAGTGAGTTCTCACACACTGTATTATGAAGTTATACGTACAAGTGTGTCTTTAAATCGGTCCGTTCAGGATTTCTGCAAGGTTTTTTATGTGTGTGATTTTTGAGGCCAAAAACGTTCTACTTTGTTGCAGCTTTTATTTGTTTATTTATTTCATTTTAAATCTGCGATGCAACTTGTAGAGTTTTTCGTGCTCTTTTTCCGGAAAACTACTCAAACTGGCGAAATCCCAATCGCACGAAATAGTTCTGCGCGCTCTTTCACAGGGATGTTTGACTCGGCACACGTGAGCTAAATGCACGTTTCCATGACGTCACATGACGCGTCTCGGGCCCAAACCTGTGGAAAATCTGCGGCACTTTTGAGTAATCTCGAACTCCTCCGAATATCATGGAGTTTGCGTTCATTTCCGCCGTCACAAAATCCTAGAGGGACTGAAAATGTGTATAAACATGGACTTGGATCCTTCTTAAAAAACATCTGTTATTGTCTCTGCTGAGTGATGGAGAGAACGAGAGACAGACAGAGAGGTATAAAATGGAACAGGTGGAGCGAGAAAGAGAGCAACAGACACAGAGTGACAGAGAAAGACAGAAACAGGACACAGTCATGCTGTACGACAGACAGACAAGTCCAGAGACAACAAACCCACAGACAGGTCTTAATGACGGACGGGTCTACAGACAAGAGAACAGAATGACTCACAGACGGGCAGGGTGACAGACAGACGACTAGACAGAGAGAGAAACAGACAGGCCAATAGTGAGGAGTGTCACTGAGGACAGACAGCGAGACAGGTAGAGACACAGACCCTGGCAGGTTTTCCCGGCCTGACAGTGGGTCATGTGATTGAGGACGTTCTTCATGGTCCTGCAGTGAGGCAGGCTGCAGTGAGACAGCTCTCCGTTACTCTGCTCCCGACGCTGACACTTATGAGCATGAAGCAGGAGGACGAGCTGCTGCTGGATCAACTTCCTCTTCTCAGGGTCAGCCACAGGGGGCGCCACCGCCTGCGCAAAACAAATTCACATGAGAATTCACCGAGACATAGCCTTACTCAGCGTCCTATATTAGCGTCCTATATTGTTACTGTATTCCGTTCTGGATCTGCTGGCTTTGTAGTGTCACTCTTCTGTGTCATCACACTGTTAACAACTGTTTATTCACCATCGCGCACTCGCGTACCATATTTTATCAATATATAGCCAGGTAATGAACACAACTAGACGGTTCACTCGGTAACACAGCTAACTAACTTAACCCCGCGTTAAACCGTCAGGTCTTTGTGACGTAAAAACTTGAAAGCTAAGATTAATTATAACGGATCTTTTCCCACCTGTAATGTGATGCAGCAATCAACAAAATAAGATCAAATATTCAGAAACAATTTACTGGTTGCATAAGTGTGCACACCTTTATATAAACGGGTCATGTGACTGTGCTCAGAATCAACCAGTTAAATTCAGACTTATATTCAAAAGTAATCATCATACAGCCGTCATCGCTGAAGTGATTCTGATTAACCCCAAATAAAGACCAGCTGGTTCTGAGCGCTTTTCTTCACGTCTTCCTAGTTTCGTCCGACTGCCGAAGCCAAAGAGCTTACAGAGCATGTAGCAGATCTCACTGTGGAAAGATCTCGATCAGGAGAGGGGTACAAAATAACTTCCAAAACATTAGATGTACCATGGAACACCGTGAAGGACATCAACAACAAGTGGAGAAAATGGAGCACCGCGGTGACATCACCAAGAACAAGAAGAAAACTTACCAGGGAGGCATTGAAAGAGCTGCAGGAACATCTAACACATACTGATTACTCTGTGCATGTCACGGCAGGGCTATGGGGACAGGCGGCTAGACGGAAGCCGCTTCTCACCACAAAAACCATCCAAGCTCGACTGAATCCCAAACCATGGTCTGATGAAACCAAGGAAGAACTTTTTGGACATAATTCTAAAACGATATGTTTTGCCCAAAACAAGACGCATAGAGCACCACAGCCCCAGTGAAGCACAATGGTGGCAGCATCACGCTATGGTTTTGCTTCTCTTCAGCTGGGACTGGGACTCTCTCTGGTCAAGATAGAGGGAATAATGGATAGCTCCAAGTACCGATCTGTTTTGGCACAAAACCTTCAGGTCTCGCTGTTAGACAGCTGAAGATGAAGAAAAATTCGAACTTCCAGCACGATAATGATCCAAAGCACAAGTCCAACTCAACAACAGAACGGCTTCAGAAGAAGATCAGGGGTTTAGGAGTGGCCCAGTCACATCTCAGATCTAACTCCTACCAAAAACCTCTGGAACAAGTCGAAGAGGGCTGTGTACAGGCGATCCGCTTGCAATTTGATACATCTGGAGCACTTTTCCAAGGAAAAGTGGAATAATAACTTGTAATCTCCCACCTACAATTGGGGAAAAAAACACAGAAAATGCCCTTTCAGCATGGGGCAGTCTTAGTTCCTTCCCTGTTTACTGAGCGAGATCAAATCAGCATGGCCGCTCACACGGTGAACAGTGTAAAGTTCCCCTTCTCTACATTTAAATCAGTTTACAGCAGTACAGGCTTTA
This sequence comes from Noturus placidus, assembly GCA_022414735.1. Taxonomy (NCBI): domain Eukaryota; kingdom Metazoa; phylum Chordata; class Actinopteri; order Siluriformes; family Ictaluridae; genus Noturus; species Noturus placidus. The sequence goes on along the minus strand of JAFFST010054633.1, from coordinate 20,863 downwards.
GATCAGGTCAAACACGCACCCAGTACTCGGTTAAATCTATAACACTGACCATAATGCTCACTGTTTTGAGAAGACAATCAGGAGCGCTAGAGTCATCACTAACGTTAGCCGGCTAGTGGTTATTGCGCGCTGTTGTTGCTTTGCTGCGATTTCAGTCTGAAACGTTGCCTGAATGTTTGACGATCACTACCGCAGAAACAGAACCAGTAGCCACTCAGGCCTGGAAATGTAGAAGTGCACTCAAACGAGCTTTTTATGAGCTCTACAGGTTCTGACTGAGCAAACAGAACGCATGCTTTTGCAGAGGCGTTCATGTTGTTCTCCTGACTTTGCACATCACGAACGACCCGAGGTGGGAAATGATGTTATGACATCGTGCACGTTACCACTTACAAGGCAGGAGGAATGCCGGAATAAGATAAGATAAACTTTATTGATCCCACACTGGGGAAATTCCTATAAAATTGCCAAATGAAGATGTGCCAAGTTTTACCCAAAACACTGAGTGCTGTATTACAAGTAACAGGAGCCATGTATTAGTGTAGGGGTGTGCACACTTATGCAATCAGGTTATTGGCTCCACCTCCTAAAATGTTTATATTTGCTTTTCACTTGATTTTTTGTTGGTTGCTATATTATTTGATCTGATATGACAAAAACCTGCCATTTTAATTTCCACTGCACATACACACGAACGCAGTGTGACATAAGCCAGATAGTTCTGACCCGACGTCTGAAGAATCTACGAAGAAAACTGTTCCTGCTAGCTAGAAATGCGTTTGATTCACTTGCGTATACCAGATAACTATATCAGGCTGGAGTATATAACCACACCACTAGTGTACACATGACAGTAAGCACGTCATTTCCCATGATGCAGCTCACCAGGCCGGGGACACTCTGACCAGGCTGGGCTTTCTGATCCACGCTGAACTGCGAGAGGTTCTGAGGCGCTTTATTCTGGAGGGACGGGGCAAGAGATGACTGAGCTCCACTATGGGAGTAAGGTGGCATGAATGGGGCAGAGCCTGCACCAGCCATCATGTTCATCTGAGAGAGAGAGAGACAGCGTGAGAGAGAGAGATCAATTTAATACTCAAAAATAACAATGGCACAAGTAGAAATATGTTATTTACAATGACAACACATCAACCTATATTGAACTAAAGATCCAGAGTGAAATATTTCCTACATTATCAGGCAGACATGATTAAATCACATCATTAACACGTTAAAAATGCATCCCGGGACTTTGCGTTTTCGACATCGGAAGGCAAACACATGATGCGCTCACCGCTCGAACGATTAAACGCGTGATAACGCCGTTGCTACACAACCGGAAAATAAATTCAGAACGTAAGTTAGTTAATGAGTGAGGCTAACAGTTGAACCACCCAAGCAGTGTAGCTAAAGTGGAAATGAGGCAAATTCATTGGGGATGAACCTTTTCCCTGAGACATGCTGGGAAATTACTAAAGAAAGACTCGTCCTAGCAAAAATTACACTTTAATTAGTTAGCTTCAAGGTTTGAGGTTTATTAAAAACACATTCTGACTTTGGACAGAATCTAAAATTAGAATGAATGAATGCATAAGAACGATTTTAATTGGTTTTAAGAACAAACATACAATTTAAACTATTTACGTATCAAAGATATACTAACAGAGTGTTAGTATTTTCTGGTTGGATTTTTGTACTTATTAATTCTGATCCTTTGCTAAAACATGATCATGAGCAAAAAGATAAAAGGTAAAGAATCAACTTCCTGAAATCTGAATCCTATCCCAGGCTCAGGATAAAACAGAAAAATTATAATGATTTCAAATACAGTAATGTTGCACTGCCGTATCGTGAGCAAATCTTAATGATATATTCACTTCAGGTGAAGACAGACGAACAAAAAAAAAATGCTTGGACCCATTATTGCTTGCAGCTATTTCATTGTTATGGTTATTATTAATTATTAGTATTAAATCCGTCAGTACAGGATCACACAGTTTCTTTGGGATTGTTGCAGCCAAAACTGTTTGATTGCAGAAAAGTACTCAAATTGGCGAATTCGCACGAAATTGTTTAGCACGGTCTTGAACAGTGATGTTTGTGGGTCCTAGCTCTACTCATGTTCCAAGCACATGAATCGTAGAGGGCTTTGGATAAATGCGTGTTGTGATGATGAAACGTTTTGGCCCAAACCTGCAGAGAATCTGCACTTGCAAGTCTGAAAAATTGCACGCTCCTCAGAACATCGCAGAGTTTGCTTAATTTGGCGTTCATTTCTGTGATCGCGAAATCCTGGAGGGACTGATTAAAAAAAAACAAACCAAGAAAGTGCCTGGACCCCGACAACTGCTTGCGGCTATATTTGTCATCACTATAATTAAGAGATAAACCTAAAAAGTGCTTGGACCTCAATGATATTTATTATTAACAGTAGAATCAATGCACTTTACCTTGTTCACGGCTCCAGGTTGCTGAGCTCTGAGCTGCTGCTGCTGTAGAGGATCGGCCATGTTCATGCCAGCATTAGCATTGACGTACCCCATCCTGGGTACCCCGTTCATGGCCTGACCTCCCATAATGCCCTGAGTCTGCACGTTTCCTTTCTGCGCTGCCATCATTGGCCTGTTAAAGCCGGCCGACGCCATCATACCTGCCTGCTGCTGCTGCGAGGCGGAGCAGAGGAGCTCGGACAGCTGCTTGTGTTTGGCGACTGTGTCCTGGATCGGGCCGAGGGAGGAAGGCTGGCACACCTCGACCCCTCCGTTAGGCAATGCCAAGTCTGATGAACTGATGAGCTCATCAGGGAGGTCATGCTCCAGGTCGAAGAGGGAACTTAAGTCTGAGGAAGAGAATTAAGAGATAAATGCTGTGCAGAATATTTAATCTATCTGATATATATATATATATATATATATATATATATATATATATATATATATATATATATATGGACAGTAGAAAACTTCATAGTCAAAATATTAATTAGAATTATTTATAAATTACCTTCTTGGCCTGCAAAACAAATGGGATTACCAACATATACTACATACCATCATTAACAAAACATTACCATCATGTACTACATATTTAAAGTGCACAATCATTTATAATGTCTCAATAGGACACCAGTATTCTGATCAATTTGGCCACATTATACAATTTTGAGACATCACAGGTATTATTGTATAAAATATATTTTTTATAGATGTTAAATTGATACGATATTTAAACAGGTGTGGAATGCAGCACTACGGGTATATCCTGTACTGGGGAAAAAAAGATATGCTATGATTTTTGTGGTATTGCCCATCCCTTCTACAGGCATCAAAGTTGGCGTCTTTTCCAATTAGCCCCAACATAAGGGAGCTTAAAACAGTTGCAGTAGACTACCTATGCAGTGTCCTATGAACTGGAATAGCTTTACCCCTCGTCCACACCATTGAATAGATGGACATGCTAATGAAAACCACATGGGTCAGAGCAACAATAGGTAAAAACAAGCTGAAATAGGCACATTTCTTCAGAACAACACAAACGTTCCTGAGAAATCGGGCAGCACTGCTATAAAAATGATTGTCCAGTCATTCTCGTCGCAGACATCTGCACATTTTACGTGCAAATTGTGCGTCAGCTGTGCATTGTGACGAGAATTTCTTCACGTTATTCAAAAGTAAGGAAGGGGCTTCGGTTGGACGATAATTTGTTGCAAGCAACCGTACAAAAAAAATGAAAGAAACCCCAACGCTGAAATCTTCAATCTCCTGCAGATAACGCTAGAAGTTACGGTTTTGTAAAATTGTAGTATTAATCTATAAAATTTGACGTTAAAGTGGAAACGTGTCATCATTCACATCGTTCCAATACAACTACAGCTTGAGATTTTGGGAGGCTGGACCTAATTGGGCGGAGTTACCTGGACAACTAAGGAAATGTGATCACAACTAGTAGTAGATTGTTGACCAAAAAAAGAAAAACAAGCAAAACACATCCATCTCAATTGAGGAAATGGATATATAACGTCGCAGCACCTGAGGAAGGAAATTTGATGTAATGTAACATACAATAAAGCCGTACGTACAAATCACAATTAGTTGATAGCTTAGGTGCAGCTATGACCTGAACAGAATTAAAGCAAACACTACTATACCATTCGTATCGCTCGCAGAACCAGACAGAGCGGGCGAGGACAATTTAGGCCTTTTGGCTGAAGACGGCCCCGAGTCCAAAACATTATCGGCCATATTTCTCCACCGATTCTGTATTAAAGCAAATATATCCGCTCGGGATAGGAAAATTCACTCGTCCGAGTGCGTAAATATTCTAGGAACTCTGTCCACTTTCATAGAACCAATGAAGGAACGGTCAAACTCATTGATTTAGATCAATTCTAGAGAACTCGTGGTGGTTTTGTTCCGCCTTGGAAGTCTCTGAATGATCATAGTGTTTTGGATGCTGGAGCTTTGGCTGGGACGCCAATCGAACTGGGGACTCATGAAATGCGCCTCACGCGGTGGTCCCGAAAACGTCCACAATCCAGAAATTCTCCATGGCAGTCAGCGCCACCTGTCTCCGGGTTTTTGGGTCGGTTAATCGTTCGATTCCAGAAGTCGTCCGGGACGTCCTCAAATCTCGCCTCATCGACACAGCAACTTCAAAAGGACACAAATCACAGTTCATGCAACAGCGTTCAAAGAAACTCGACTCAGTCCAGATAAAGCCATCTGCAGTACTAATAAAACAAACCAACTGCTACACAATACCGCTGAAGTGCTGAAGAACCGTCCAGACGCACCACCAACTCCATGAACGCTCGGGTTTTTGAAAGCACTTTAGTGTTTTTGTGACGGGATGGACCCACCAACCGTGCAGGGCTGCATCTCTCGCATGGATCTACAGCGAAAAAAGCTCGGAAGAACCGTCCTCCTACATGCACCACAACGTACCAATGCTCATGCATGCACAGAAATCTTACGCAGTTCAGGATCTGATGTCTCAGTACGGAGACATCAGACAAAAACTCTCAGGTCCAGTGAAATCATCTACTTTTTGTGCATTTCTGCAACAGTGTTACTGGTGGACAGTGGAGAACCGTGCCAGTGCTGATGGATGGATGGATGGATGGATGGATGGATGTGCTCACTTTGTGGTTCAAACCAACTCTAATCAAGCTTGCGAGAAGAAGAAATGGGGAACAGCATTCAGGTGAGGAGGAGAACACCTCGACGGGGATGAACCAGGGGAGACTCAATGCAGTTAATGGAGAAGATTTGAGCTCAGATCCGAGATGCACTCCGGGGTTCTGATAAATGCGTCCCAGGCTTTTCTGGTGCCGTGACCCCCTGCGCCTTCATTTCTCCCTTCTTTCTCTCACTTCTTCTCGGTTCTTTTCTTCACTTTGTTGTGGACGTCCTTCACTTTTACGCCGTCCTCCGTCTTTTCATGTCGCGAGCAGTGCATCCATTCCGTACTCGCCGACGGAAAAAAAGTGTAAAAGACAATATTAATGGATTTATTTTCCTCTTTCTCTCCGTCTGTTGTCCCTCCGCAGGGGTTTTTTTTTTCTCCCGTTTTTTTTTTTTTTTTTTTTTTTAAATCCCCTTCCGCCTCTTCTTCAGATTTTCACCGAGTGAATTGTTCTGTATTTTTATTTCCACCTTTCGGTTTGATTCCTTCCTCTCGTCTTTCTCTTGTTCTTTGAGAAGACGGCGGATCTCGGTGCGCGCCGTAGCCGGGGTTGGAGCGGCTCTGTTCGGTCTGCCTCTCGTGCCTCCTCCGCTCCTCTGGCCGCACAAAACAAAATGGCGGCTTGTTGTTTCTCCTCCTTTTGGCACTGAAGGGAAAGAGGGAGGGTTGGAGGTACATTACAGGGGAAAAGGAGGGGGGAAAGGAGAAGGATCCGGTGTCGGTGCTCGGCTTTTCCCGGATTAGTTCGGATTTGAAAGCTCCTTGATTTATGTTTGGGTTTTGATTCGGTTTTATATTGTTTTGTTGTTGTTGTTTTGTGTGTGTGTGTGTGTGTGAAGAAATCACAACGGTGATGAAAGCAGACCGAGTCTCTGACAGGAACACTGACAGGCCACTGTGAAGCCGTCGTGAAGATCACGATAGTTACAACAAATCAACGATAATTCTTCATTTTTTTCCCGTAATATTATTATCGTATTTATTAAAAAACAACAACATCATAAGGAAATAGTAGCTATTAGGTGAACTGACACTGGGCAAATGAAAAGTTGGCTTGACACTTGATTAAAACGGTCCATGTTGTTAGTTTAATCACCTGAAATCCATTTAAAATCCCTGCTTTTCTGAAATCATTCCTCCAAACAAACAACACAAACAAACAAAAAGCCTTTTTCATGTCTCTAAACGTCTCATCCTTATTTTCTATGTCACAGTACAGGAAAATACATTTTTATATAGAAGTGTGTGTGTTTATTTATATATATATATATATATATGTGTGTGTGTGTGTAATGATACCATTTCACGATCACATACTTGTGAATAAAAACCATCCATCGTCTTGCACCCGAATATAGTTTAATTTATTAACCAACGTTGGAAAATGAGTCACGGCTCGGACCCCATCTCGAGAACCTCGTCCTTTTTTGCTCCATTAGATAAATTTGAGTTCTGAACAAGGAAGGATTTTTTCGTTCATTCAGGTGTCTGTACCTGCATTATTAGGGAAACAAATGTTGTAGAGAGGTGAATGGAGTCACAGTATAGAGAGATTATGTTGGCTTGAGGGGCGTTTAGTGTTGATGAAAATGTTGAGGCAGGCCAGTAAATGTTCTTCATCAGTTTCCATACATGGACCCCCCCCCCACCATGTAGAACGCATTCAGAAACCAGAAGTATGGATTCCTGAATGTCCGACTTCTGTGAAAAGATATTAAAGTGTGTCAAATATATTATAACGCAGTAGGATTGCGAATGAGTGAACTGATAAATCACGGATAAACATGTTCTTTATTTCCATCATTCTTTCTACCCCTGAGAAAATCTGTTTTCATGAACTCTGATCGTTGCAGTCATATCTGTGATCTTGAGTGGAAACATGGATGTTTTGTTCTAGAAGCTTGATTTCCACCAGGAAGGAGAAAATGAAAGGTTTATATTATTTGGGTTCCATCACTTTGTCTCCGTTCGGTCTTCACTGCGTCCTGTGAGAATTTATAGCTGTCCGCATCCGAGCTTTATAACGTATTTTATTACAGACGCCCGGTTTATTGAGGCTCTACTTCAATTTTAATTAAAGCATTAATATGGAAACCTGTAAACATGGCTTTTCTTAAAATCACAATTTTAATGTGACTGGAAAAAAAAAAAACACTTCCAGAGAAGAACGCAACCAGACGAGGCAATTCACAGTCATACTTTTACACACACACGGCCTCATGGTGCACACAGAGTTACAACATGTCTCCAGTGCTTGGCTGTGTCCTAAACATCACCTCGTCACTCTTGTAGCTTCCCGAGACAAGGGTACTTCACGAAGAGAACCAAACACATAAAGGTGAGTAGAGTAATGCAGAACCAGGCCTTTATCCCTCCGACTGTGCACAGACTCTTTCCACGTCACACACTGATTTTGGAGTGTGTGCTGACAGGATCAGGGGGCCGCCTTGTTCTCGGATCACCACGTCGTCTTCTATGCGCACACCGAGACCACGGAAGTGCTGCGGACACGACTCATCATCCTCACTGAAGTACAGACCTAGAGAGAGAGAGAGAATTAAATAATAATAATAATAATAATAATAAGAAGAAGAAGAAGAAGAGAGCGGTCACCTTTTTATTAACTGCATCAATCAAATGACACGAAATCTATAAAATAACACACAGGAAGTTCTGTAGATGAGGAGCAATGCCAGAGTTTCTCACCAGGCTCGATGGTGATGGCCATGCCGGCCTGCAGGGGCTGTGAGCGAGACAACTCAGGAGTGTCGTGAACGTCCATACCCAGGTAATGACCTACATGATGGGGACAGTATCGCCGCACAGCCTAAACCGGAGGTATAGAAAGTGAGTAAACAATCAGATGACAAAGAGCAAATAAACAGGAGAATGACATGCATAAGTGAGAGAATAGTAAAAATAGGCAGTTACAAACAGTTTAAAAACATGTGCAATCATTGATATGGTGAAGTTTTCTGTCAGGAGATGTTTATGCAACATTTATGGAAGGAGTCTCCAGTGTGAGCACTTTGTAACAGTCAGTAATAAATGGGGAAATAAATTTCCGACATCTTCAGGACAGAGGAGTTTTTACTTTCTGCGGCTGGTGAGGGAACAAATGCTCATGTAGCTGCCATAGCGTACGTGAGAACAGGAACTAACTTGTGTCACAGAACATTCCACAGAAAGATGGATAAAAAGTACGATGTGACATTGTTTAATAAATGAAAAATTGCAATTGTTAATAAATTGCTGCAGTATAAAAGGAACAAAACAGTTGAGGACAGACTGCTACAGGCAATTAATCAACTTTAGGATGGCAAGATTAACTGTCATTGTAGTATACGTGTGTGTTATCTGCATGTTAGGAGTTAGCGAGAAGCCATGCAATGTGAATACCTTGAGAGCGTCTGCGTGGTCCGTGTCGTGTGGTAACACACCGAGCTGTAGCAGCTGTTTGGCCAGCAGTGTGAGCATGGATGAGTAAATATGATCCAGACTGACTCCAGGAACACACAGAGACAAACATGCTGACTGTACCTCCAACACGGCCTCATACACACACCGCTGAACCTCACTGAACCTGTGCAAGCACACACACACACACACACACACAGATTAGATAGATACAGTTATCAGATGATAGATAATTATGTACTGTTTTCAGAGGCAGCAACTAAGTCCAAAGGTTACATCAATATTTACTTTGGTGAAAGTTCCTCATATTCAGAGTCGGGTTACGCAGCTACTTTTCTCAGCTCCTCATTCAGACGATTAAAATCATCCATGTATAGTTCACACCTAGAAGTGCAGAAGCCAATAGACGTCTAGAATGCCGCCTTTAAACACAAACACTCACCTTTAAACCTGAAAGAATCAGGGATAGAAAATGCAGACTGAAAAAGTAAACAGTGTATTTCCCTTTGGTATCAATTGTAACATAAAAACCAAGAGATATTTTAAAAATGAAAAATTTTAAATGACTAAAACAGCGATACAATTCACAAGAAAATGGTGAGTGTTGAAATAAATCCAACAGGAGTCTTATATACAGTGCCTTGCTAATGTATTCGGCCCCCTTGAACTGTTCGACCTTTTGCCACATTTCAGGCTTCAAACATAAAGATATAAAACTGTAATTTTTTTGTGAAGAATCAACCACAGGTGGGACACAATCATGAAGTGGAATGAAATTTATTGGATATTTCAAACTTTTTCAACAAATAAAAAACTGAAAAATTGGGCGAGCAAAATTATTATGCCCCTTTAAGTTAATACTCTGTAGTGCCAACTTTTGCTGCGATTACAGCTGTAAGTCGCTTGGGGTATGTCTCTATCAGATTTGCACATTGAGAGACTGAAATTTTTGCCCATTCCTCCTTGCAAAACAGCTCGAGCTCAGTGAGGTTGGATGG
>JAFFST010054633.1:0-10922 GCA_022414735.1 Noturus placidus | reverse complement strand
TCTCCTTGTATGAGCTGAAATTTTAGAGGGACGGCCGGGTCTTGGTAGATTTGCAATATTTCATTTCAATATTATCGCTTGCACAGTGCTCCTTGGGATGTTTAAAGCTTGGGAAATCTTTCTGTATCCAAATCCGGCTTTAAACTTCTTCACAACAGTATCTCGGGCCTGCCTGGTGTGTTCCTTGTTCTTCATGATGCTCTCTGTGCTTTAAACGGACCTCTGAGACTATCACAGAGCAGGTGCATTTATACGGAGACTTGATTGCACACAGGTGGATTCTATTTATCAACATTAGACATTTAGGTCAACATTGGATCATTCAGAGATCCTCACTGAACTTTCGGAGAGAGTTTGCTGCACTGAAAGTAAAGGGGCTGAATAATTTTGCTCGCCCAATTTTTCAGTTTTTTATTTGTTGAAAAAGTTTGAAATATCCAATAAATTTCATTCCACTTCATGATTGTGTCCCACCTGTTGTTGATTCTTCACAAAAAATTACAGTTTTATATCTTTATGTTTGAGGCCTGAAATGTGGCAAAAGGTCAAACAGTTCAAGGGGCCGAATACTTTCGCAAGGCACTGTATAGCGCCAATATATTACCGCATAAATAGTGCCAGCTAATTTAACATTAATCACTGGTTTAATTTAGCAAAATGGCTTCCATTATTCAGCAGCACATAGCACACCACCACTTGATCCAAAACAAACTGTTCTATCCAGCCATCCATTTTCTATACCGCTTATCCTATTGGGTCTTGGGGAGAGTGGAGCCTATCCCAAGATGCATGGGGCACCAGGTTCACCCTGGACAGGGTGGCAATCCATTGCAAGGCACACAATCACACCCCCATTCATACACTACTATGGGCGGCTGTGGCTCAGTCGGTAGAGCGAGTTGTCCAGAAATCGTAGGGTTGGCGGTTCGATTCCTGGCCCGGATGACTCCACATGCCGAAGTGTCTTTGGGCAAGTCACTAAACCCTAAGTTGCCCCCAATGGCCAGTTCGCACCCTGCATGGCAGCTCTGCTACCATTGGTGTGTGAATTGGTGAATGAGACACAGTGTAAAGCGCTTTGGATAAAAGCGCTATACAAGTGCACATTTACCATTTACCACTATGGACACTTTGGACATGCCAATCAGTCAATCAATGGTAGGCTGGGGGAGGAAACTGGAGGAGGAAACTGGAATATCCGAAGGAAACCCTTCTCCCAGCATGGGCAGAACATGCAACCTCCACACACAGGGCTGTGGTGGGAATCGAACCACCAACCCTGGAGGTGTGAGTAGAACGTGCTAACCACTGAGCCACCGTGTGCCCTTAACACAAACTTTTATTTTATCTTTTTTTATTTTTATATCGTGCTCCAGCAGTTACTCATGCTCACAAATTACTGACGCCTTGAGATACTAAATCAAGGTCATGGAATCGTAATGTGTGTGAGGGACACAGGAGATTTTATCATGCTTTTAATTCACTATTTTGATCTGAAGGATCATCTGACTGAGCACTCATCTCTTACTGTAAAAGCCCACTTTGTTCATTCATAATTTTATCCAAAAAAAATTTATCAATCCACTCCTTGTATCTGCAATGTCAATTTGTCAATTTGTATAGCGCTTTTTTACAATGGTACATTGTCTCAAAGCAGCTTTTACAGAAATATCATTTTTACATTTACAAGCGACTTACTAATGAGATCACATTCACACACCAATGGTAGCAGAGCTGCCAGCTTGCCATTGGGGGCAACTTATGGTTCAGTGTCTTGCCCAAGGACACTTCGGCATGTGGAGTCACCCGGGCCGGGATTCGAACAGCCAACCCCACGGTTAGTGGATTAGTGGACAACCCGCTCTACCAACTGAGCCACAGCCGCCCTATTGTGTATCAATGTTATTAAATCAATGTATTGATTTAAATCAATGTATTGATATTAAATCAATGTATTGATTTAACATGCTTCACCTTTTCTAAATCAATAGTACAATCAGGTAATTAAAAGTAGCATACTTGGGTATTTAATACTGTCCCTGAATGACATTCCATTGTGTTTTTGAGTAGACTTACAGCCAAAACATGTATTTCAGCGTTTCATATTGTGGTCACGTCAAACTGTCAGTGGCGCTGGACTTGACACTGCTTCAGTCAAGCCAACGTCATGCAGGAAAGATGCGTTTAAGAACATCCGCCCCATGTGTGGACATTTCTCACCTAACTTCTGAACAGTGCATGATTTCAGTATTAAAACCTCACTGCACACACTTAATACAGAGTGCAGTTGTTTAATGACTGGTGATATAACTCACTTTCCACTCACGGGCCACGTGCGTGTGACATCACTGACGTAGCCAAAATATTCACAACCGCCATCCAACAACACCATCTCTCCATCCTGAGAGAGAGCGAGAGAGAGAGAGAGAGAGAGAGAGAGAGAGACTCTTAATTATAGTGTTGCTTGAAAGTTTGTGAGAATTTTCAATACATTTGCATAAATATGACCTAAAACAACATCAGATTTTCGCAAAAGTCCTATAAGCAGATAAAGAGAACCAAATTAAACGAATGAGACAAAAATATTTGCCCCACAGATGCTCAATAGGGTTTAGGTCTGGAGACATGCTTGGCCAGTCCATCACCTTCACCCTCAGCTTCTTTAGCAAGGCAGTGGTGGTCTTGGAAGTGTGTTTGGGGTTGTTATCATGCTGGAATACTGCGTACTGATCATGCTCTTCTTCAGTATGTCACAGTACATATTGGCCTTCATGGTTCTCTCAATGAATAGACGTATGAGTGCTGCCAGCATTGCTGCAGAGGTCGAAGGGGTGGGGGTCAGCCTGTCAGTGCTCAGACCATACGCCACACACTGCATCATATTGGTCTGCATGGCTCTCGTCCCAGAAGGAAGCCTTTTCTAAAGGTGATGCACAAGAAAGCCCACAAACAGTTTGCTGAAAACAAGCAGACTAAGGACATGGATTACTGGAACCATGTCCTATGGTCTGATGAGACCGATATAAACTTATTTGGTTCAGATGGTGTCAAGCGTGTGTGGTGGCAACCAGGTGAGGAGGACAAAGACAAGTGTGTCTTGCCTACAGTCAAGCATGGTGGTGGGAGTGTCATGGTCTGGGGCTGCGAGTGCTGCTGGCACTGGGGAGCTACAGTTCATTGAGGGAACCATGAAGGCCAACATGTACTGTGACATACTGAAGTAGAGCATGATCAGTATGCAGTATTCCAGCATGATAACAACCCCAAACACACCTCCACCACTGCCTTGCTAAAGAAGCTGAGGGTGAAGGTGATGGACTGGCCAAGCATGTCTCCAGACCTAAACCCTATTGAGCATCTGTGGGGCATCCTCAAACGGAAGGTGGAGGAGCACAAGGTCTCTAACATCCACCAGCTCCGTGATGTCAACATGGAGGACCATAAACAGTCAGACCGTCACTGATATAAAAATATAGTATTTACACTTAATTTGTTACCTTGACGATCTGGTTGTTGTTGATGTAGTGAAGCGTGTTCGCTCGGTTTCCGCCGGCAACCACTGGAGGATACGCTAAAAAGTTAGCACCGTGTGCTCGACACTCGAAATCAAACTGAAGAGAGACATTGTGCAACATGAAGAGGATAAAAATAAAACAGTCATCATTTTTCCTCTTTTCATTCATACACACACACTGTAGCTGTAATTCAAGCATTTCATTTTTTAAAAAAATCACACTTCACTTTTTCTCGTCGAACAGACTAGCCTCTCCTCAGGTACACAAATTAGCACCTCCTACATGTTAAAGTAGCATTGATTTGGACCTTTTTAAAATTTACCTTAGCGTATATTAGCGTCTCATCGATATCCCCTTCGCACATGGCCATGGTTTTCCTGAAAGCCTTAAAACACACACGCACAGTCAGTTCACAGTTCACAAGCCTCCTGACCAATCAGAATCTAGAATCCAACAAAGCCGTTGGACTAAGTTTAATAAAACTATTTTGTTTGTGAATAATCATGACTTCATCATTTCTTTGGAGAAAACTGAATAGATAAAGGAGTGAAACAGTATGTACCTGTGCGGTGATGTGTCCCGCCCGCTTCATCAGCTCCACCTCTGAGGGACTCTTTATCGCCCGGAGAGAGTGAGTGAGTGGCCGTAGGGGGCGAACCGATACCTGTCCCTCCAGCAGGGGGTGCACGTGGGTCTGATGGAGACGAGGGTGAACCGGCTGAGAACCGTCATACCACACCACAGATCCTGAGAGAGAGAGTTCATCTTTTAAACTGTTAAATCTTAAATCTACTAATCTATTTTTACTCTTTGTTTGCCTTCCCTTCTTGACTATGTCCCGACCTGTCTTTCTACGTCCCTACCTGTCTATCTACATCCCTACCTGTCTGTCTATGCCCCTACCTGTCTGTCTACGCCCCTACCTGTCTGTCCTACCACCTGTCTGTCAATGTCCCCACCTGTCTGTCAATGTCCCCACCTGTCTGTCAATGTCCCTACCTGTCTGTCTTACCATCTGTCTGTCTATGTCCATACCTGTCTGTCTTCCGATCTGTCTTTCTATGTCTCTACCTGTCTGTCTTCCCATCTGTCTGTCTATGTCCCTGCCTGTCTGTCTTACCATCTGTCTGTCTATGTCCCTACCTGTCTGTCTTCTGATCTGTCTGTCTATGTCCCTACCTGTCTGTCTTCCCATCTGTCCATCTGTCTTCCAATCTGTCTGACTATGTCCCGACCTGTCTGTCTACGCCCCTACCTGTCTGTCTACGCCCCTACCTGTCTGTCTTCTCACCTGTCTGTCAATGTCCCTACCTGTCTGTCAATGTCCCCACCTGTCTGTCTTCCCACCTGTCTGTCAATGTCCCCACCTGTCTGTCTATGTCCCTACCTGTCTGTCTTCCCATCTGTCTGTATGTCCCTACGTCTGTCTAAGACCCTACCTGTCTGTCTATGTCCCTACCTGTCTGTCTTCCCATCTGTCTGTTGATGTCCCTACCTGTCTGTCTTCCCATCTGTCTGTCTATGTCCCTACCTGTCTGTCTTCCCATCTGTCTGTATGTCCCTACGTGTCTGTCTAAGACCCTACTTGTCTGTCTATGTCCCTACCTGTCTGTCTTCCCATGTCTGTCTATGTCCCTACCTGTCTGTCTTACCATCTGTCTGTATGTCCCTACGTTTCTGTCTATGTCCCTACCTGTCTGTCTTCCCATCTGTCCGTCTACGTCGCTACATGTCCGTCTACGTCGCTACATGTCAGTCTACGTCCTTACCGGTCTGTCTGTCATCCCACCTGTCTTTCCTCCCACCTGTCTGTCTATGTCGCTACCTGTCTGTCTATGTCGCTACCAGTCTGTCTTCCCACCTCTCTGTCTATGTCCCTACCTGTCTGTCTTCCCACCTGTCTGTCTATGTATCTACCTGTCTGTCTTCCATCTGTCTGTCTGTCTTCCCATCTGTCTGTGTATGTCCCTGCCTGTCTATCTATGTCCCTGCCTGTCTGTCTTTCCCATCTGTCTGTCTATGTCCCTACCTGTCTGTATTCCCATGTCAGTCTATGTCCCTATCTGCCTGTCTTCCCATCTGTCTGTCTGTCTGTCTTCCCATGTGTCTCACTATGTCCCGACCTGCCTTTCTGTATATGTACCTACCTGTCTGTCTTCCATCTGTCTGTCTGTCTTCCCATCTGTCTGTCTGTCTGTCTATGTCCCTGCATGTCTGTCTATGTCCCTACCTGTCTGTGTATGTCCCTACCTGTCTGTCTTCCCATGTCTGTCTATGTCCCTACCTGTCTGTCTTCCCATTTGTCTGTCTATGTCCCTACCTGTCCGTCTACATCGCTACCTGTCCGTCTACGTCCCTACCGGTCTCTCTGTCATCCCACCTGTCTTTCCTCCCACCTATCTGTCTATGTCGCTACCTGTCTGTCTTCCCATCTGTCTGTCTGTGTCCCTACCTGTCTGTCTTCCCATCTGTCTGTCTACGTCCCTACCTGTCTATGTCCCTACCTGTCTGTCCTCCCACCTGTCTGTCTTTCCATCTGTCTGTCTGTCTTCCCATCTGTCTATCTACGTCCCTACCTGTCTGTCCTCCCACCTGTCTGTCTTCCCATCTGTCTGTCTGTCTTCCCATCTGTCTATGTACCTACCTGTCTGTCTTTCCATCTGTTTGTCTGTCTTCCCATCTGTCAGTAAAAGTCCCTGCCTGTCTATGTCCCTTCTTGTCTGTCTTCCCATCTGTCTGTCTACGTCCCTACCTGTCTGTCCTCCCACCTGTCTGTCTATGTCCCTACCTGTCTGTCTTCCCACCTGTCTGTCTATGTCCCCACCTGTCTGTCTATGTCCCCACCTGTCTGTCTATGTCCCCTACCTGTCTCTCTATGTCCCTACCTGTCTGTCTTCCCATCTGTCTGTCTATGTACCTACCTGCCTGTCTTCTCATCTGTCTGTCTGGCTTCCCATCTGTCTGTCCTGACCTGTCTTTCTGTGTATGTACCTACCTGTCTGTCTTCCCATCTGTCTGTCTATGTCCCTACCTGTCGGTCTTCCCATCTGTCTGTATGTCCCTACCTGCCTGTCTATGTCCCTCCCTGTCTGTCTTCACATCTGTCTGTATGTCCCTACCTGTCTGTCTATGTCCCTACCTCTCTGTCAATGTCCCTACCTCTCTGTCTATGTCCCTACCTGTCTGTCTTCCCATGTCTGTCTATGTCCCTACCTGTCTGTCTTACCATCTGTCTGTTTATGTCCCTACCTGTCCGTCTACATCGCTACCTGTCCGTCTACGTCCCTACCGGTCTGTCTGTCATCCCACCTGTCTTTCCTCCCACCTGTCTGTCTAAGTCCCCACCTGTCTGTCTATGTCGCAACCATTCTGTCTTCCCACCTCTCTGTCTATGTCCCTACCTGTCTGTCTTCCCACCTGTCTGTCAATGTGCCTACCTGTCTGTCTTCCCATCTGTCTATGTCCCTACCTGTCTGTCTATGTCCCTGCCTGTCTTTCTGTCTATGTCCCTACCTGTCTGTCTTCCCATCTGTCTATCTATGTCCCTACCTGTCTGTCTTCCCATCTGTCTGTCTGTCTTCCCATATGTCTGTCTATGTCCCTACCTGTCTGTCTTCCAATCTGGCTGTCTGTCTTCTGATCTGTCTGTCTATGTCCCTACCTGCCTGTCTATGTCCCTACCTGCCTGTCTATGTCCCTACCTGTCTGTCTACGTCCCTACCTGTCTGTCCTCCCATCTGTCTGTCTACGTCCCTACCTGTCTGTCGTCAAACCTGTCTGTCTATGTCTCTACCTGTCCTTCTATGTACCTACCTGTCTGTCTTCCCATCTGTCTGTCTATGTCCCTACCTGTCTGTCTTCTGATCTGTCTGTATGTCCCTACGTGTCTGTCTATTTCCCTAACTGTCTGTCTATGTCCCTACCTGTCTGTCTTCCCATGTCTGTCTATGTTCCTACCTGTCTGTCTTACCATCTGTCTGTCGATGTGCCTACCTGTCTGTCTTCCCATCTGTCTGTCGATGTCCCTACCTGTCTGTCTTCCCATCTGTCTGTCTATGTCTCTACCTGTCTGTCTTCCCATCTGTCTGTCTCCCGACCTGTCTTTCTTCCCATCTGTCTGTCTCCCGACCTGTCTTTCTTCCCATCTGTCTGTCTATGTCCTTACCTGTCTGTCTTCCCATCTGTCTGTCTGTCCCTACGTCTGTCTAAGACCCTACCTGTCTGTCTATGTCCCTACCTGTCTGTCTTCCCATGTCTGTATGTATCCCTACCTGTCTGTCTTCCCATCTATCCATCTGTCTTCCAATCTGTCTGACTATGTCCTGACCTGTCTTTCTACGTCCCTACCTGTCTGTCTATGCCCCTACCTGTCTGTCTACGCCCCTACCTGTCTGTCTTCCCACCTGTCTGTCAATGTCTCCACCTGTCTGTCAATGTCCCCACCTGTCTGTCAATGTCCCCACCTGTCTGTCAATGTCCCTACCTGTCTGTCTTACCATCTGTCTGTTGATGTCCCTACCTGTCTGTCTTCCCATCTGTCTGTCTATGTCCCTACCTGTCTGTCTATGTCCCTGCCTGTCTTTCTGTCTATGTCCCTACCTGTCTGTCTTCCCATCTGTCTATCTATGTCCCTACCTGTCTGTCTTCCCATCTGTCTGTCTGTCTTCCCATATGTCTGTCTATGTCCCTACCTGTCTGTCTTCCAATCTGTCTGTCTGTCTTCTGATCTGTCTGTCTATGTCCCTACCTGCCTTTCTATGTCCCTACCTGCCTGTCTATGTCCCTACCTGTCTGTCTACGTCCCTACCTGTCTGTCCTCCCATCTGTCTGTCTACGTCCCTACCTGTCTGTCGTCAAACCTGTCTGTCTATGTCTCTACCTGTCCTTCTATGTACCTACCTGTCTGTCTTCCCATCTGTCTGTCTATGTCCCTACCTGTCTGTCTTCTGATCTGTCTGTATGTCCCTACGTGTCTGTCTATGTCCCTACCTGTCTGTCTATGTCCCTACCTGTCTGTCTTCCCATGTCTGTCTATGTCCCTACCTGTCTGTCTTACCATCTGTCTGTCGATGTGCCTACCTGTCCGTCTACATCGCTACCTGTCCGTCTACGTCCCTACCGGTCTGTCTGTCATCCCACCTGTCTTTCCTCCCACCTGTCTGTCTAAGTCCCCACCTGTCTGTCTATGTCGCAACCAGTCTGTCTTCCCACCTCTCTGTCTATGTCCCTACCTGTCTGTCTTCCCACCTGTCTGTCTATGTCCCTACCTGTCTGTCTTCCCATCTGTCTATCTATGTCCCTACCTGTCGGTCTTCCCATCTGTCTGTCTGTCTGTCTTCCCATCTGTCTGTCTATGTCCCTGCCTGTCTTTCTGTCTATGTCCCTACCTGTCTGTCAATGTCCCTACCTGTCTGTCGTCCCATCTGTCTGTCTATGTCCCTACCTTTCTGTCTTCCCATCTGCCTGTCTGTCTTCCGACCTGTCTTTCTTCCCATCTGTCGGTCTATGTCCCTACCTGTCTGTCTTCCCATCTGTCTGTCTCCCGACCTGTCTTTCTTCCCATCTGTCTGTCTCCCGACCTGTCTTTCTTCCCATCTGTCTGTCTATGTCCCTACCTGTCGGTCTTCCCATCTGTCTGTATGTCCCTACCTGCCTGTCTATGTCCCTCCCTGTCTGTCTTCACATCTGTCTGTATGTCCCTACCTGTCTGTCTATGTCCCTACCTCTCTGTCAATGTCCCTACCTCTCTGTCAATGTCCCTACCTGTCTGTCTTCCCATGTCTGTCTATGTTCCTACCTGTCTGTCTTACCATCTGTCTGTCGATGTGCCTACCTGTCTGTCTTCCCATCTGTCTGTCTATGTCCCTACCTGTCTGTCTTCCCATCTGTCTGTCTATGTCCCTACCTGTCTGTCTTCCCATCGGTCTATCTGTCTTCCCATCTGTCTGACTATGTCCCGACCTGTCTTTCTACATCACTACCTGTCTGTCTATGCCCCTACCTGTCTGTCTATGTCCCTACCTGTCTGTCTATGTCCCTACCTGTCTGACTTCCCATCTGTCTGTCTGTGTAACAACCTGTCTTTCTGTCCAGGTACCTACCTGCATGTCTTCCCATCTGTCTGTCTATGCCCATAACTGTCTGTCTACATTCCTACCTGACTGTCTGTCCACCCACCTGTCTGTCTACGTCCCTATCTGTCTGTCTATGTCCCTACCTGTCTGTCTTCCCATCTGTCTGTATGTCCCTACGTGTCTGTCTAAGTCCCTAGCTGTCTGTCTATGTCCCTACCTGTCTGTCTTCCCATGTCTGTCTATGTCCCTACCTGTCTGTCTTACCATCTGTCTGTATGTCCCTACGTGTCTGTCTAAGTCCCTACCTGTCTGTCTATGTCCCTACTTGTCTGTCTATGTTCCTACCTGCCTGTCTTCCCATGTCTGTCTATGTCCCTATCTGTCTGTCTTACCATCTGTCTGTCTATGTCCCTACCTGTCTGTCTTCTGATCTGTCTGTCTATGTCCCTACCTGTCTGTCTTCCCATGTCTGTCTATGTTCCTACCTGTCTGTCTTACCATCTGTCTGTCAATGTCCCTACCTGTCGGTCTTCCCATCTGTCTGTATGTCCCTACGTGTCTGTCTATTTCCCATCTGTCTGTCTGTGTCCCTACCTGGCTGTCTTCCAGACTGTCTGTATGTGTCCCAACCTGTCTGTCTATGCCCCTACCTGTCTGTCCTCCGCCCCTACCTGTCTGTCTTCCCACCTGTCTGTCAATGTCCCCACCTGTCTGTCTATGTCCCTACCTGTCTGTCTTCCCATCTGTCTGTATGTCCCTACGTGTCTGTCTATTTCCCTACCTGTCTGTCTATGTCCCTACCTGACTGTCTTCCCATGTCTGTCTATGTTCCTACCTGTCTGTCTTACCATCTGTCTGTCAATGTGCCTACCTGTCTGTCTTCCCATCTGTCTGTCATGTCCCTACCTGTCTGTCTTCCCATCTGTCTGTATGTCCCTACGTGTCTGTCTATTTCTCTAGCTGTGTGTCTATGTCCCTACCTGTCTGTCTATGTCCCTACCTGTCTGTCTTCCCATGTCTGTCTGTGTAACAACCTGTCTTTCTGTCCAGGTACCTACCTGCATGTCTTCCCATCTGTCTGTCTATGCCCATAACTGTCTGTCTACATTCCTACCTGACTGTCTGTCCACCCACCTGTCTGTCTACGTCCCTACCTGTCTGTCTATGTCCCTACCCGTCTGTCTTCCCACCTGTCTGTCTTGCCACCTCTATATCTATGTCCCTACCTGTCTGTCTATGTCCCTACCAGTCTGTCAATGTCCCTACCTGTCTGTCGTCCCATCTGTCTGTCTATGTCCCTACCTTTCTGTCTTCCCATCTGCCTGTCTGTCTT
>JAFFST010054627.1:46144-71680 GCA_022414735.1 Noturus placidus | reverse complement strand
AGAGAGAGAGATGCACAGAGTGTGTGTGGAGAGAGAGAGAGAGAGAGAGAGATGAACACTGACTGTGTGCTGAGAGAGAGAGAGAGAAGAGAGAGAGAGATGAACACTGACTGTGTGCTGAGAGAGAGAGAGAGAGAGAGAAAGAGAGAGAGAGAGAGAGATGAACACTGACTGTGTGCTGAGAGAGAGAGAGAGAGAGATGAACACTGACTGTGTGCTGAGAGAGAGAGAGAGAGAGAGAGAGAGATAAACACTGTCTGTGTGCTGAGAGAGAGAGAGAGAGAGAAAGAGAGAGAGATGAACACTGACTGTGTGCTGAGAGAGAGAGAGAGAGAGAGAGAGAAAGAGAGAGAGATGAACACTGACTGTGTGCTGAGAGAGAGAGAGAGAAAGAGAGAGAGATGAACACTGACTGTGTGCTGAGAGAGAGAGAGAGAGAGAGATGAACACTGACTGTGTGTGGAGAGAGAGAGAGAGAGAGAGAGAGAGATGAACACTGACTGTGTGCTGAGAGAGAGAGAGAGAGAGAGAGAGAGAGAGAGAGAGATGAACACTGACTGTGTGCTGAGAGAGAGAGAGAGAGAGAGAGAGAGAGAGAGAAAGAGAGAGAGATGAACACTGACTGTGTGTTGAGAGAGAGAGAGAAAGAGAGATGAACACTGACTGTGTGCTGAGAGAGAGAGAGAGAGAGAGAGAGATGAACACTGACTGTGTGTTGAGAGAGAGAGAGAGAGAGAGAGAGAGAGATGAACACTGACTGTGTGCTGAGAGAGAGAGAGAGAGAGAGATAAACACTGTGTGTGGAGAGAGAGAGAGAGAGAGAGAGATGAACACTGACTGTGTGCTGAGAGAGAGAGAGAGAGAGAGAGAGAGAGAGAGAGAGAGATGAACACTGACTGTGTGCTGAGAGAGAGAGAGAGAGAGAGATGAACACTGACTGTGTGCTGAGAGAGAGAGAGAGAGAGAGAGAGAACACAGTGTGTGGAGAGAGAGAGAGAGAGAGAGAGAGAGAGAGAGAAAGAGAGAGAGATGAACACTGACTGTGTGCTGAGAGAGAGAGAGTGTGTGGAGAGAGAGAGAGAGAGAGAGATGAACACTGACTGTGTGCTGAGAGAGAGAGAGAGAGAGATGAACACTGACTGTGTGCTGAGAGAGAGAGAGAGAGAGAGATAGAAAGAGAGAGAGATGAACACTGACTGTGTGCTGAGAGAGAGAGAGAGAGAGAGAAAGAGAGAGATGAACACTGACTGTGTGCTGAGAGAGAGAGAGAGAGAGAGAGAGAGAGAGAGAGAGAGAGAGAGATGAACACTGACTGTGTGCTGAGAGAGAGAGAGAGAGAGAGAGATGAACACTGACTGTGTGCTGAGAGAGAGAGAGAGAGAGAGATGAACACTGACTGTGTGCTGAGAGAGAGAGAGAGAGAGAAAGAGAGAGAGATGAACACTGACTGTGTGCTGAGAGAGAGAGAGAGAGAGAGAGAGATGAACACTGACTGTGTGCTGAGAGAGAGAGAGAGAGAGAGAGATGAACACTGACTGTGTGCTGAGAGAGAGAGAGAGAGAGAGAGAGAGAGAGAGAGAGAGAGAGAGATGAACACTGACTGTGTGCTGAGAGAGAGAGTACTAATCTATGCAAAATAATAAAATGTTAAACGTTACCAAAACTACTAAAACAGCCCAAGAACATTTTTACTCCTTTAACCGTTATTTAAAATGCCAGGGTCTATGAACATGCATGAATATGAAAATTACAAACCGCCCCATATTGACATGCAACCCTAAAAACCTATCTGGGCTAGTTGCTTGATTGTAAATAAACTTGCGTTTGTTGTAGGTGAACACAAGTGGGATGTTAGTAGTTAGTAGTCTTGATTTACATTGTCATTTTGTTTACATCATCTGACTTGGCATTCTGGTGCTACCATTAAGAGTTTCCCAGTCATGGCATCACAAACCAAGCCCATAATCATTTTATGTAAGTACACTTACAAGTTCAGAGTAAAATAAAGATGGCTTTACTGTAGAGTTTAAGGATGTTTCTCTCTCAAACATTATTTATCTCTAAAGGGCATTGAACCAGCATCATCAGCCTGGATGTCTCCTCTGTGAAACTTACTGCATCATGGGAAAATAAGTCTCTCTCACACACACAGAGACACACAAAGAGGTCTACTATATGCTGCCGGAGTTCCTCTCTGCAGCTTTCAGGGATATCAGCTTGTGGAGATGTGTTCAGCAGACACGCAGACTGCTGTATTCTGATTATGAAACTGCTAAGGCCCATTACTGTGACCTTCTGAGGGTCACTGCTGATCCCAGACCAGCCAGAAGTTAGAGGAGGTCATGTGGTCGCACTCAGCACTGTATGAATGGACTGATGTGAGGTCAGTGATTGTTCAATTGCAATAATGATGAACTCTGGATTCTTCATTAGACACAACCCCCCCCCACGCTCTTCCACTCCTTCACCCGCACGACCTGGAGAGCTATGCTTACACACACACACACACACACTGTTTCAGCAGCCGTGATCAAGTATAAAAACATGCCTCTCTCCTTCTTCCTTTTCTCTCATTGCTCATACATGTAAACTGGAGCGATAGATTTTCCTTACGCCCCGGCCGTGTAAATTCCCAGATCACCGCGCTGTACGCTATAAATCACACAGCAGCAGCTGCATAAACTCTTAACGTCTCGCACCACATATACAGCTTCTGTACTGGGGCCTGAAAAGTCGTAAGTTCAAATACCAGAAGCTTTAACTGAGATTTCTTCTGTCAGACAAAAGGTTTTAGGAAGTAAAAGAAATGCTTCTATACCAACTATGCTAAGTGTAACCCCTTTCCCCACTAAAACAAACTCAGGAAACTAGCAAACATTTTAAAAATAACTATGGTTTACCAATATACAAACCAATTTATGATTTTGCTGATACACTGTGTGAGAAAACAGAGGTTAATACGCCTGACTTGGCAACATATTTTACTATCCATTGTCAAATCTTTCAGTATTTCAAGTATTTCACAGCACAATTTCAAGTAGTACAAGAAATAGCCTATATGTTTTTATTATCAATATTTATTCTAGCAAATCGATAGCAAATAGCTATCATCACGACACACGTTCACCCAAAGCCAAACAGGTCAGACCTACACCAATCACAAAACGGGGAGGAGACCAGACACAAAATCAAAACAAAATACACATGACCGTGTAAACAACAACAACAACAACAACAACAATGCATGTGGATAATCAGAACAAAAACATGAACAGAGTTGGCCACTCTGCGGAGCGCTCCATGCACAGATCGGAAGAACTTGTGACGGAGAAAAGAAAAAAAAAAACCCACGAGTGGCTACTGATTTTTGAAAAACCAACACCTTTATGTGGTGTGTAAATTTTAAGAAAATTCACTTCACTACGATACAACATGCTGTAAGTACACCACAAACTAAGCTAACTTGCGATACTATTACGCTGTGTTTGTTAGCATTTTTTAGGCATTATTTCAGTGTCACGATGGCGGTTTAGTTGAAAACAGTCGCAGACGGAAATTGTGAACGTTTATTTCACACAGAATAGCATAAGCAAAACAAAGACACTAGCACTAGGCTACAGATATTCAGGCTAAACACAGATACAAGAGTTTAAACAGAGAAACAAGAGGCTAAACAGATAAACAGGAGTCTAAACAGATACAAGAATCTTACCAGAGGAACAGGAATCAAACAGATACAGAAGTCTAAACAGACACAGAAATCTAACCAGAGGAAACAGGAATCAAACAGATACAGAACTCTAAACAGACAAACAGGAATCAAACAGATACAGAGGTCTAAACACCCTAACAAAAGGCCCTGACTAAGTGCAAATCCCAACTATATATACACACACAAGTGCTCATTAACGGAACCGTGAAACAGGTGCTAGAATACATGTGACCAAGTGGCAATGGCTGCTGGGACATGGAGTCCACCGACACAAAGTCCAGGTGCTAGGTTTAGTCACTGCCATAGTTCAGCCACACGATGGCGCCAGAACCGGCCAAGGTGCAGTGCCGCACCTGGCCAGCAGGGGGAATCCTGACATTCAGAAGGTTGGGGTTCGAGCCCCAGCACTGTCCTTGTTGGGCCCTTGAGCAAGGCCCTTAACCCTCTCTTGCTTTAACTAGGCAGATTAATTTGGCTTCACAGATGACAGACCGTGATCTTTTCAGAATCAAGAACATGTGGAAACACCGACAGAACCGCGTAACATCGACTGTCATACATCTCTGCCGCGTTACAGTTAATCATGGGCACAAACACAATTATACACTCTCTAAGAATGGGTTAATGTCTGACAAGAATTTATATTAGATATAATAGCTAACTAGTTTGCAATACTATTACATTACATTATATTTGAAGCCTAGTCAGTTGGGGGTCCAGGCAAACAGGACATTGGACTGAGCAGCACACTGGAGCGTTCACGTGTAGCTTGTAGTTAGAATGCTATAGACGTCAGTAAAATTTATATTTCCTATCGGACCACCGATTCGTTCTTGGTGGATTTTATTTATTTATTTATGTATTTATTTATTTATTTTTAGTAGTACACTATTTCAACGCTAATTCTCAAAACCCCTCTCACTGCTCACGTCTTTCTTTCGTGTGTTCCTGAAAATGAACTAAACCAAGTTATGATGAAATAACATCCTCAGATTCCTAATGTCACCGGCTCTGATGTCAAAGCTTCTGCTTTTTGATTAGACAACATTCTGTTTTTCCAGTCTCAGTAAACTCGAGAGACAGTGCTCATACACTCCCCTCACAAGTTCTTTTTCAGAGCTGGCAGGTTTTCATTCTTTCTTCCTCTTTTCTTTTTTCACATTGCTTAGATAGCAAAAAAGGGTGGAAAATCTATTTTAGCCACTTATCTGGACCTTGTGTTGAGAAGAAGCCATCTGTCTTTGCAGTATCTAGATTTTTATTGCTTATGTACTGTAGTTGTCATTAATGAAGTCATTCATTCATTCGTTCATTCGTTTTCATTACCAGTTTATTTATTACATTTTCTTTTCCACACTATTCAAAATAACAAAAGGCAGTCATGGAATTAGCATTTAATAAAACTACTGTTTGTCATATATATTTTCATTTACAAAGAAATATTAAAATACAGAAAAGCGTATAATTTCCCACGCTAATTTGTTTCTCTTCATTTTTATGACTATTTTCTGTGATTTGTTTAGAAAGTTCATTGGACATTTGGAATGTGTAACCATCAAAAATCTGTATTTATCAGCTAACAATACTCTGGGACACACATTCATCAGTTACAGATGATGATGATGATGATTATTATTATTATTAGTAGTAATAGTAGTAGTGGTAGTAGTATCAGAAATAGTAATAGTAGTAGTAGTACTGGTAGTAATAGAAGTAATAGTAGTAATAGTAGTAGTAGTAGTAGTAGTAGTAGTAGTAGTAATAGTAATATTAGTAATAATAGTAGTAGTAGTAGTAGTAGTAATAGTAGTAGTAGTAGTAGTAGTAGTAGTAGTAATAGTAGTAGTAGTAGTTGCAGTAGTAGTAGTAGTAGTAGTAGTAGTAATAGTAGTAGTAGTAGTTGCAGTAGTAGTAATAGTAGTAGTAGTAGTAGTAATAGTAATAGTAGTAGTAGTAGTAGTAGTAGTAGTAGTAGTAATAGTAGTATTTTATTATTTTTTTTAAATTGTTGATTTGTAATAATGTGTTGATCCCATTTATACTCTTGTATTTGCTATTGATATCAAAGTTCCAATTATTGCCTGTTACGTGATATCAATCCATTCCTGACATCCTCTCAGTAACCATGCCAACCAAGCAGACCGCAGGTGTAATACAACATGCATTAAGGCAATTTGTGTCCTGCATTCACACGCATGATCTGTGTTGTGTCAGTTAAAATTGCACAGTCATGGCTTAAAATACATCAGTGGATCAGATTAGATGACAGTCCAGCGTCTCGGGCCATAATCCGACCTGACACTGATACTCGGTACTGGATCGGTGTGTCACTTTTCGTTTGAATAAGCTATATTTAATATTAAGGGCTGATATTATGACTCAAACTCAAACACCATTCATACTCCTTTAAATACCATGCACTGACTACAACCAAAGTCCTTCTAGTAAAGTCTGCCCACTCTTGGCAACACTCCAAGGCAGTTATTTTCAGTCATACAAGACTTCAACTACTCTCTGATCTCCATGACATCGTCCTCAGGGTAAGCATCAGCTTTATATGCAGCTTCAGGGACAGTTCATGTAAATGATTCTGTAGGTAGACAGAATTCTTCCATCTCAAATGATCAATTTGTGATCCATCCATACACGCGTTTGTAAAAAGACCAAACATATTGATGCACAAAAAAAAAGAAAAAAATCCTGCTCATACGACCTATTTCTGGTGCTCATGGAAAGTTGGCTGAGCAGATATAGAGTTTCTGATAAACACAGACTCACTGTTGTTCCCATTTCCATTTCTGTGACACAGGACGACTTTCTCAGACTCTGATCAATCAGTGTTGTCACAGTGTTTTTCTTACAGTTACATTTATTTATGTATCACAGTCATTATAGCAACTTACAGAATCCAGGCCAAGCATGTATCTGAGCAGTCAAGGGTTTAGGATTTTTCATAAGGAACTAACAGTGGCTCTCTGGCAGTACTGGGATTTACACCTTCGACTCATAAGCGCAGAATATTAACTACTGAGCTGAGCCAGAGCCACTACTGGTCCCATTTATGGTGTACATATAGGATTATCAGAACTGAGTAATTCAGCTACAAGGCAAGGCACAGGTTTATCTTAATGTGTTTGTTCTAATTCATTATTGTATTCTATATTATATTCTATATACTATCACTTTTAAAAAGTATCTAATTTGTTCACTGGGGTGTTTCCTCAAACCAGTTAATTTCCATACTTGATGTATTTGTATTCTTTTATTTTTTTTATTCAATTTTATTTCTTACTACTGATTATATTTGCCTGTATGTACTGTCACATGCATGTATGTCTTCAGTAATGCACTTTGTTTTATAAAGTGCTATATAAATAAAGCCTTACTTACTTATTTTAGAGGTAATGATGTGACTTCACGTATCTGACAGGAATAAAAGAGAGGCTGGAAAAGCGAAGAATGGATTATAGCTGCTTTATACTGTATAATTGATACCTGTTTTCTTGGCTGTTCCCCAAAATTAAATGTACAACACAGTGGCTTAGAGGTTAGCACGTTTTCCTAGCACCTCTAGGATTGGGGGTTTGCCTCCGCCCTGTGTGCGTGTGTGTGGAGTTTGCATGTTCTCCCCGTGCTGTGGAGGTTTCCTCCGGGTACTCCGGTTTCCTCCACCGGTTTCGAGTTCCCTGGGATAGGCTCTAGGCTCCCCTACAACCCTGTGTTGGATAGGTGGAATGGAAAATGAATAGATTGATGGATTTAACAGGGACAATACACATTAATGAACATCAGTATTTATGTGTCCTTTAGAAAAATGTCTAGTTTTGTAGCAGATAAACTATACATTAACAGTACATCCATCCATTTTCTGTACTGCTTATCCTACACAGGGGTCACAGGGGAGTCTGGAGCCTATCCCAGGGAACTCGGGGCACGAGGGAACATAAATGTAATGAACCTTAAAAACGCTTTGTACTTATGGTCTCATACAGGTTCAAAAGGTGTACGCATGATGGTGTGTGTATCTCAGTTATATCCTCCTTCGTTTCACTTTATTTACTTTATTTTAATAAAACTTTATTTTATTTACTTTATTTTATTACTTTATTTTTAAACAAGTTATTTAATGTCTTGTTTAAACTGCACACCATCTTTAAGTTAAACTAAAAGCAGGATCATTAATGATGTGCAGGTACGTCTAATACGAGCCTCCTCATTCATATAGCTTGTAGGTCTGAGAGCTCCTCAGGGAAGGCTTATGGTTATTAATGCGAGCTGCTCTGCGGTATAGCGTAGGGCACTCTCTCTGTCTCACTATGTCTCACTCTCATAAATGTTTTGTAATGGGGAAGTGTATCCCAGAATTCCCTCTGGTTGGCTGGGGAGGTGATGAGTCATCATGAACACTTTTACAACAGGGGATCTCTCTGTCTTTCTCTCGAACAAACTGGGCTGTAAGGATTTTTGCCTTTGTTAAAATGTCTAAGCATCGGGTGTTTTTGTTAAACCTAAATGCTTGAATGTATTTTTTTGGTTTCTGGCAACCTGGCCAAACCTCATCATTTCCTTTATCCTACGCCCTCACCTCTGTAGTATTAAAATATCAATGTACACTACAGTTAATTTTGAAGTATTTTATTGTAATAAATGCAGGATGTGAATGTGTTCAAAAATAATTGTCAGTCTCTCGCAGAGGTCAGATCACAGGCAAATTAAATTCAGGAAATTATATTATAAAAATCGAGAGAGCAGAAATAAGAAAAAGTAAAAAAAATACTGCAGAAAGGCTCAGGGCAAAATAAAGAAAAGATGAAAAGTAATAAGGGAAATTAGGTGAACAACATTAGGGCATTAACCAATGAAAAGGTGAGGGTGGAGACTACAACCAAAACAACAGTAGCACATGGGAACCACATTAAATGAGCAAGAGCAAAATTGTGAGAATGGTATGAATTACAGATTATGGTTCTGTAATCTGTAAACAATATATTATTGTCGGTAGAATGTTTTGATTTGACACTTTCCTTTTTTTTTTAAACAAATGATGTTAGCTGTAAGTGCTATGTTGCTAAGAACCTGAGGTAGTGTACTGTATGTGTGTAAAGTGATTGCAAAAATTCTTGCAGATATTTTTCGTATTAATTTTTTTTTTTCCAAAAAGTTTTGCTTAACCTAATTAAATGTGCACAAATTTCACACTTAATGAAACCAAAAAGCTAGTCTTTTAAAGTTGTTTGAATTAAAATAATTAGACTGTCAAGGCAAAGACACAATTTGTTGAAATATTATTTCTTTATTGTTTAACGAAGAAAACATCATACACAGTTATGTTTAAAAAATATACATTTTGTGCCATTTTAAGTATAAATCCAACAATAATCAACATTTTGTGAAATTTTTTTTAGGTGTATTATGGGATTGTATTATGGGATTGTGCCAAGTGGTCGGACCTTAAGCCTTCTTAAAAATTCATAAGAGCAGACAAAAGGGCGCACGTTGGCTTAGTGGTTAGCACGTTTGCATCACACTTCCAGGGTCCAGGGATTGAGTCCCGCCGGGGCCGTGTGTGTGCAGAGTTTGCATGTTCTCCCTGTTCGTCGGGGGTTTCCTCCGGGTACTTTGGTTTCCTCCCCCAGTCCAAAGACATGCATGGTAGGCTGATTGGCGTGTCTAAAGTGTCCGTAGTGTATGAATGGGCGTGTATGTGATTGTGCCCTGCGATGGACTGGCACTCTGTCCAGGGTGTACCCCGCCTTGTGTCCTGATCCCTGATAAAGGAGTAAGCGGCAGAGGATGGATGGATGGATGGATGGAAAAGCAGACAAAACAGTGAAGTAAACATTTTTGTTGAATTTCTTATTGCTACAGTTTAAGAGAAGCCATGTTATAGATTTATTCGTTTATCCAAAGATCTGAGTGTGTGTTTGTGTGTGCCTATGACTGACATGACCAAAATTGTTGTTTCTACTTGTAGTGTCAGTAACTACTGTACAGTGGATCTAATAGAAGTGGTATCCAGTTACGGCAGTGAGGAAGTAAATCTGAACCCACTAATGGTTTCTGGGACTTTAAGGCTTAAGTGATGAGCAGGACTATTGAAGGAGCTAAGTTCAGCGTATACACAGAAGCATTCTCTTACACGCTTGTCGTCTCGGCTTACAGATTCATGGCGGTTTGCAGTGAGAAAGTCTGGACGTTCTGTACACACACCTGAGTGCCTGTGTGTCCTCTGCTTCTCTTTTAACAGAATCAATGAAGACAATTTGTCATACTCAGCCCACTTTAGACCACTAGTCGACAATGAGCCCCACATTTTCTCCTTTGTTCTTGTGTTTTACCCTTGAGACTTTCATTACACCAGTACTGCTGCTCGTAAAAACTCAATATGGAGCAGTCTATCAGGCATTTTTATAGATGTAAAATCCAAAACTAAAGCATGAAATCAATTCTAAGTGAAACAGCCAGTGTGCTCATGCTAAGCAGGTATAATATTATCCATTTTATCCATTCTCAGTGATCTGTAGCCATGTCGGTTTCTTTTTAGATATCCTGCTACTTTAAGGAAATCATTACAAATCTTTCATTTAGAAAATAGTACTGAATGATTTCTGGTCAAGCGAGTCAAAGAGTGCTAGAGCTTACGCAAATGTGGTTATGCTAAATGCCTAGTCACATTTTTACCTGACATGTCCTTCCTAATCTGAAGAGGAGCCTAGCTATAGCTTTATCTAACATTCTTCAAATGTTCACATTTAACATCTCTGTTGATGCTAATTCTGGACAATAGACTGAATGCTAGTGCTACTGAATAGGAAACAAACAGGAAGTTACTGGTAATTCAAACAGGAAGTAAAGTAAGGAGGTGATAGATTTTGAATGGAGTGCTCTTTAAAGGAATCCGCTACAGTTTCCAGGATTTGTATGCAGTGTAGTTCGTCTATTTTTATTTAACGTATGTGACTTTTCATCGATTGTCACAAGTGTTGTTGTAACTGGTCACTTCCATTGCCACGGTACTTGAAGTATTTGTAGCTCTTGGAGTTTTAAAAGGTAAATAATGGAAAGCCTTGTTACCTTTCGTTGCTTAAAATGCTCTGAAAGATATCGAATAGGAGGCACATCATCATTAATGAATTAATGATCAAATCTATTACTTATTATTACCATCATTTCATTGATCATCAATTGGCATTGAAGCCAATTCTACACCAGCACTACAACCATTGATCAGAACAAAATTCTTGTGCTTTATCATTAATGCAGCTGAGAACATGCCTTGAGGATTGTACATCTAGTAACTTGTGGATTTAAATATATATTGCAGAGGTGGACAAATCATAAAAACTTTAGGTATCCCACCAGGCAAGTAAAAGTTCCAGTATGCCAGCACTCCCAGTCCCAATTTTGGTTGCGTAGATACTGTTAAAAGTAGTTGCCAATGTAATATAATATAGTGTGCTTAATAGTCTAATGGCATTATCACAGTTTATGGAACAGTATAATTATTATCCTCGTCTAACCAAAATTCCATTGTAGCACATCGTAATTGCACCCTCAACAAAAAAAAAACAGGTTTTTAGGCAAAGTTTTGGCTAAGAGACCAGTTGTTCTAGCATGTTTATTTTCTCTCAACATATTTAACCTTGAGGTAACTGCATGATGTTCTAGGAGGAGAGTTATATCATGGCTTCTCTTCACAGTGGCAAAGTCAAAGCTCCAATCAACCAACCCCCTCCCCAACCAGCTTCCTCCATACATCATTACTGACCAATAGTTGTGAAGGTTGAGTGGTCCATTTGGACGTTTCCATCAGGAGAGTGGCTTCTACAAACCGTTCATGGCCTTTTCACGATCCAAAATGTTTTCCCAACCAGTTGAAGGATTCCGATTCCAGAAGCCTGTTCAGAAAGCAGAAATCAGCTTGTAGACCCAACAAATTCACCTGACTGTTGCTGACCTAGTTTATATATTTTTCCCGTAAGTATGACGTAATAAATCGGGATGCCTTAAAAAGGAAAGTCGGGCTAGAAAGAGACACATTGTCGTGTTATCCTTGAAAACCAAAATGTAATACTTGAAAAGTTGTTTTTGAATTTCATTGTGAATTGAATCTGAATTGTAGCATATATTTCAATGTGTACAACAGTTACACTCACCCCTCATGGCATTACCAGATTCCAAGCCACAGCTTTTGTTGAGAGTGGTTTGGAAGTTAGCATTGCCTGTGAACTCCTGTGAGAAACCCTGCTTGGAAGTGAGCTGAGCGCATTGGACGCACAGTACAAGCAGACTAAAAATAAAGCAGCATTTGGAACACGCACGTGATGACATGATAAATGGGGTCCGGTTTGGTCTTGGCTGCATTCTCCGCAAACGTGAAGCCCCAAATAAAAGCTGAAAAGGAGAGAATAATGCCAAAGGGTGGGAAAATATAGTAGGGTGAGGAGCGGGGGCTCGAATGATATAAATTGGATAGAAGAGCTCTTTCAATAGAGCGGAGAGAAAAAGAGAGGGGGGGGATTCTGAGGGAGATGACAGAGAAAAGCTTGATGCTGGTTGGCGATAATAGAATATGTTGGTTTTTCTTGACACCACAAAACCACAAAGAGGGCTTGTGTGTGATACAATGAGCTTGGCGAGGCCTGTGGGAGATGGAGGGACAAAGAGAGAGAGAGAGAGAGAGAGAGAAAGAGAGAGAGAGTCTCAATGAGTCTCAGTCTCAATGGGCTGGAGAGTAGCTGCTTTTCAGCTTCATTTAGGAAAGAAAGCGCTGGCAGGTTCACACCTCTGCTCCTCAACACATTCTTCATTCTCACTCACATTGGCAGAAAGTAGGCCAGGGGATTATTTCAGCATCACTTGTTCTTGCTCATGCATATTAGAAGACAGTTGGTCAGACTTGAAGGAACCTAGGATAAGGCAAATGGAATTTCTGTGTGTTGAGTTCTTTCAAGGCTTTCTTTACTTTCTCTTACATCTCTCTATCACACCAACCCTGTTCCATCTCTCCCCCTGGCACTCATACACACCTTTTCTTACTTGTGCTCTCAGACACTCCCCGTCCTCCTTGGTTGTACGTGAAAGCAGGCCATTGTCTTTTTCCGTTCGGTTCCAGGCACCCATTTTCACTAGCAGCACACTGTAGCAGTCTTTCTTTTATACAAACCATTTTTCTTTCTCTTTTGTATACTGTCAAACATGCACAGTGATTGCTAACCAATAGTCAGCCTCGTCCATTCCAAGACCAACCCTTGTTTAAATTCCTCTTCTCTTTTGTACTTCATTCTACTTGTCCTCCTCTTGTACAGCAGGATGTCTGACCCGTTTTTCCTCTTTCTGTCCCACAGTGCACTGCCAGGGCGTTGGCATGGCCCAGGGATGAATGGTGAAGGGGCGCCCGGCAGCCCGGAGCTCTCCTCGTGCCCGCTGCCCGACTGGAAGGAGTTCTGTGAGTTGCATGCTCGTGCCTCTGCTTCCGACTTCGCCCACAAGTTCCGTCAATTTGTCACAGAGAACCCATGCTACGACGCACCTGGAGCTGATGCCAGCTTCTCGCGTCACTTTGCTCGACACTTCCTGGACTGCTTTACTGCTGCCCTAAATCGGGCACATCAACCTGGCTCACCTGGTGCTTCCTTAGCACCCAAGTACGCAATTGCGCCTTTTGCAGGGATTCAGGGCTGCCCGCTTCCCTCCTACAACCACGAGCTCTACCAGCGCCGGAAAGACACAGGTGCCTCCAGCGAATCACTGGACAGCATGGACAGTGGAGGGGGTGGAGCCTCTGCAAACTCCGCCCTCCATGGACACAGGGTGACGGCACTGGGCCAGTCACGAAGCTCGGAGGATGTTTCCATGGGTCACTCTAAGGCCCGTTTCAAGAAGGGCTTCTCGTTGAGGAACATGAGCCTGTGTGTGGTAGATGGGGTGAGGGAGATCTGGCAACGCCGGGCACCTCCTGAGATAGACACAGTGGGCACTGGTGTCAGGAAGTCAAATGGAGCTGAGGCAGGTGGACATGAGCATTGGAGCCAGAAGCTGAGGTTGGCACGGGGCTTGCAGGGTCACCGTGTTGAGCTCATGGAGATCCAGCGGGAGGGCACTCTACGCTACATGGTGGCAGATGATACTAACTGTATAGGCACTGCACAGTGGCAGAAGTGCAGGTTGCTGCTCAGGAAGACAAGAAGCAACTCGGAAGGTGGCGAGAAGTTCCTGCTTGAGTTTTATGTACCACCAAAGGTAGGAGCATAGCTGCAAGCTTTACTGGTGTAGAGGATACAAATGTAGATCTACATTAACTGCCAGATAAAAGATATCCACTAGTTAGGGAAGTACTTGTTAGAAACATATGTCCAAAATTCTACCCTATCCACTATATAGTGCGCTATTTTGGTGGTTTTGCCATTTTGTAGATAATACCCACTTTCTGGTGTGGATTGTGCACATGCCATAAAACACCTAAATTAGGTCTAAATTAGGTAATGTGTTTGATAATTCTAATGTTAGGAATGATAATCAGCTAATCGAATGCTTGGAAAGATATGCACTAGTTTTACAGGTAGAAACATAGTTGCTATTTCTACAGCTAGGAATGTAGCGGCTAGTCCTCGGCTTAGTGAGATAGCCCCTATATTTATCAAAAAATGCATAGTAAACTACTAAAATGGTCTAGAAACAACTCTACACTTCATCCCTGTTAATCATTCACATATAAATATGCATGTGAATTGGAAGTTCACCCATGTTCTTCTACCATTTCTTATAGCTGGCTGGCTAGCTAACTGCTAATGTACTAGCTCACATTTGGAGCTTCTCGGTATAATGATAATGAGTCTTTATTGGTCACATATACAGTAGAGCACAGTGAAATTATTTTCTTCACATTCTCTAGTCTCAGGAAGCTGGGGTCAGAGCCATGATCAGCCGTGATACGATGCCCCTGGAGTAGAGAGGGTTAAGGGCCTTGCTCAAGGGCCCAACAGTGGCAGCTTGGCAGTACTGGGGCTTGAACGCCTGACCTTCCGATCAGTAACCCAAAGCCTTAACCATTAAGCCACCACTTCCCATGGTGTGAACCAACATGTACATCATCATCATTATATTCTCTGAAATGTATTCAACAATTGCTAACCCTGTCAGACTATACTGTACCATAGTAACAGCAATCTGTTTATTGGTAAAATAAATAAATAACTACGTTAGCAGGGTATTTAGCGTAACCGGTTATAGCAGGTTCAAATTGATTCTAATAATAATTTATCTATCAGATATGATGCATTAAAAATATGCTCATACGTTCATATGCAACACTATCTGAAAGGTTTTGTTGAAGTACTGATAAAATTTCAGCTTTCAAGTTAATGTAAACTTTTAGCACCTTTGTAACAACTCAAATACCAATGTCTATAATGTGTTGAGGTACTTTAAATACACTACACTATACTACTACATTGAAGAATAAGGACACACACACACACACACACACACACACACACACACACACACACACACACACACACACACACACCCCTAAGCCCTCTCTTGGTACACAAACTGCAGTGATGTGAAGACAGCTCTGCTGAGTGTGTGTAAAATTGCCAGCTTGTGTAGGATCCAGTTCTGAGCCAAGACCTGGCTTTGTTTCAGCTGGCA
The DNA here is from genome assembly GCA_022414735.1 of Noturus placidus. Lineage (NCBI taxonomy): Eukaryota > Metazoa > Chordata > Actinopteri > Siluriformes > Ictaluridae > Noturus > Noturus placidus. Next base: position 56,313 of record JAFFST010054627.1, on the reverse strand, counting down.
CTAGCATGCCACTGCACTGCCTCCGGATCTGGGTGTGTGCCTCCCCATTCCCCTTGGTGAAGAGAGCCGGGTAAAGGTCAACATAAATCCGTGTGTGTCAATGCCGCCTTAAATTACGCTTCCTCCGATTATCTTTGATTTACATCTATCTTGTCCAAGCTGTTTTATAGGAAGCATGTTGTTCTGTGCTAATGTCAGCAAGCAACATGATACATTCTGTGCCAAGCTAACGGTAAACTGCAGTTTAGTGCATAACTCTGCATGTCTGTACCGCCACACGAAGACACATTTAACAAATGTTTCAAAGTATCAAAAGATTCCCGTTTAAGATGTTAGGAGTAAAAAAAAAAACTCCCTTCTGAATTTTCTTATACCACAGTGCTGTGCAATTCTCTGATCTGATTGGTCAGGTGTTGAAGCTGCTCTGACAGGAGTACCCGCTATAATTCAAAATATATCTGTATATTAATGTACTAATCTCAATACATGATCATTTCTTTTTTTAATCAAGGTTTCTTTATTAACATTTAACTTAAACATATACAACAAATAAACAAAACAAAACAACCCCCCTCCCCCCAGTGCCAGACACAGAACATACATAATACATATTACGAAACCAGACCACCATAGAAAAGAAGAGCGCAAAAGAATCAAAATCGTAGACAATTATCACATAATACTGTCAGCATCCAAGTCCCTAACAAAGAACAGAAAAGGTTGCCAGATTGTGTAAAATTTCCTAGTCGCACCCCTGACAGTGTACCTAATCTTTTCCAAGTTAAGATAACACATGACCTCCCTGACCTAATGACTATACACCGGTGGAGCAGGATCCTTCCATCTAAACAATATTAATCTTCTGGCCATGAGAGTACAGAAGAACATCATGATGGTCTCACACCATCTAAAAGGAGAATTCTCTGGGGTCACCCCAAACAGTGCAATAAGAGGGGACCGCTTTACTACACTTTACATGATCATTTCTAAAGTAAAACCGAATTCATCGGGATTTCTAGAGAGCCTGGTGGATCGACTATTTGTAGTCGCTATATTGTACATGATACCGAGAACTAACATTTCATAACTATAAACGCTTAAAAAGTTCAGCGTGTCTGTAGAAATACAGTCATTGGAAAAAGAAAGAACACCCTCTTTCCATTCCATGTTTTTATTTACCAGGGTGTAAATTACAATTGTCTGGTCATCATCAGCTACTTTAAACAAGCAAATAACCTCAGGTGAAAAAACAAACAAACAAACACAATATTCAGAACCAGGTAGTACACTCTTCCTTCTTCCACAATTATTAAGAGAGTAATTAGCAGCCAGGTGTTACTAATGAAATGCACAAGCTTAGTTCATCATCAAGAAGTGTGACTTCCTCTATAAAAGCAGAAGTTTGGTCAGTTTTGGCAGTTTGGTCTTATGGAGCACTCTGGTGTGTGTCTAAATCATGGCAAGAAGAAAGTACATCAGCCATGATCTCAGAGAAGCAGTTGTGGCCGCTCATCAATCTCCAAACTATTTTAAATTCACCATTCTAGACTGAGGAGGATTGTTTACAAATTGAGAGTCTTCAAGACGGCTGCCAATCATCCCAGGAGTGCGCATCCTGGCAAAATCAGTCCAATGTAAGATTGTTTAATGCTCAGAGATAAAATAAATAAAAAAACAAAAACAAAAAAAAAAAAAACAAGAGAAACATCATTATGACCTACAGGTCTCGGTAAGCATATTAAATGTTTATGACAGCACAATCAGGAAAAGAGTGAACATGTATGGCTTTCATGAAAGGGTAGAGAGGAAAAAGCTCCTTCTGTCCATGAAGAATATGGCAATATGACTTCAGTTATATCCTTTGGACTGATGAAACCAAGCGGGAGATGTTCGGTCTTCATGCACAGTGTCATGTTTGTTGAAAACCGAACACAGTCCACGCCATGACACAAACACCTCATACCAAGTTTCATGCATGGTGGTGGAATAGTGAGGATTTGGGCTTGCTTAGCAGGCATAAGACCTAGGAAACTTGCAGTCATTGAAGCAACACTGCACTCTTTATGCCAGAATATTCTTGAGACAAATCTTGATGCCATCTGGCCAGCAGCTTAAGCTGGGCTGAGATTGCATCATGCAACAGGATAATGATCCCAAGCACACCAAGAAATCCACATCTGAATGGCTACAGAAGAAGAAAAAAAAAAAGGTGTTGGAATGGCTAAGTGAAAGTCCTGACCTCAAACCCATTGAGATGCTGTGGTGGGATCTTAAGAGAGCTGTGCAAAAATGAATGCCCCCAAACATCAATGAACTGAAACACTAATGTTGTAAAGAAAAGTGGGCCAAAATGATGAGACTCAAGTCCTACAGAAAACACTTCGTCATTATTTCTAAAAGTGGTTCTACATGTTACTAAATTATAAGGTGTGCTTTTTTCCACTTGGTTTCTGAAAGTTTACTTCTTTTTTTTTTATGACCATTTTAAAAAAATTTTAAATTCTTTTTTTTTTTTTATCTGTTTGTTTACAAAAGTTGATGATGACCACAGTTGAGGACCAACGATGAGCACCACATTCAAGACCAAATTATTTTTAAGGCCCTGATAAATAAATGGAATTGAAGGAGGGTATATTTTCTTTTTCCCATGACTGTCGATCTGTAGATGGACAATACATGTGGGATGCAAACATTTTACCCCTGTTGTAATTTTGGGAGATGAATACCAGCTTTAAATAGTATTTTCCTGTAGTAGATCTAAATTTATCCTTATCTACTACATCAAATCTAGTGTTCGAAGCATCTGATCTCAGACTGCCATTTCCCAGTGGCCCATTCTCAGGACTTCTTGATAATGACTTCCTCTTCTTGGCCAAAATGACTTCCTGACAGTTAAAACAGAATTTGTGGCCAAAGAGAAAGCAGAGTCTTTCTTGCTATTGCTGCATTTTACATTACACTTTACTTAAGTATAAATAAGGAAAACTGATGCGGTTCTGATTTGTAGTATAATATTGGAATTGTTAGTTGATTATGTTGGTGTGACATGATTTGTTTTCAGATTCAAACCATCACAAACTTAGTAATTGCAGAAGAAAAACAGCATGTGGTGAACTCCTAAGCTATGCAGCCAAGTCAGGATACTATCAGTTTCACTTTAGCCTGTCCACACTAAACACTTCTACTCTACCTGCTGGATCCGAGACACTCCTATCCTGTTTTTATTGAGATGAATATACAGAAGGTTTCGCCAAATGACGGCCATTAGGCCTCCACAATATGGTTTTCCAAATATGTTTTATGTGAGTGTTTTGATCAGTTAATGCTGACTGCATCAAGTCACAAGATCACCAGTTTGATGTAATATATTGCATGCATACTGCATATTGATTATCTTTAATTGTATCTTTAATACGATATCTTTATATATATATATATATATATATATACACTGCCGCTCTAGACCAACATATGAAACGTTCTCTAAATAAATATTTTACAGTGTGATAAAATGAGTGAGGTTTGTTCAGATGGTAAAAATGATTTTATCTATCTATCTATCTATCTATCTATCTTAATGGTTGAAAGAATTCTATTCACTTCTAGTCCTCGAAGACAAAAGTGAGTGTGCCTTTGTCTGCCATTGTGGAGGTGAGGACCACGATGCCTCTGGAGATGCCTGACAAAGACAACACATTTGTGCTCAAGGTAGCATGACTTCATTCTTCTCCTCTCCTGTATAGATTCATTAGTGTCTGTTTGCTTTTATGTGACATTTTATTTACTGTTTATGTATTATCATTTTTCAGTCCGTAATCATATTTTAATTGTGATCACAGATTTTGGTTTTGTGAAATGAATTCTTCCTGATCGACTGTGATATTGGTGACGAATGTTAGATTTACATTATATGTCTTAACCGTAAATTTGAGCGTAATTGTTGGAATACTCGTGTGACTAAGGAGCATCTTGTTCTGGTTCAAAGACCTATCTACTTGAATTGGTAAATTGAATTGAAGGAATTGAATTGAATTGAAGGAATAGTAAACGAAAAGGCTGAGGAATTTTGATCTTAAGTTTGAAAAATGATCAATTTGACATTGTTCCAGAATTGGCAAAGTAAGGAATAAAACACTTGATGTAAATAATTAATGACCAGGTGGTGTGATGTGGCCAAGTGCAATGTGGACTTACTGGTACTGCCACAAAGTTTATTCTTTTCCAATAACAACAGTTGTGTTCCATTTAAATCACAGCAATTTCCAGACAATCACAATTGTATTAATTTTTAAAAAATGACACATCGTACATTTTCAGTCCATACAGGAGATTTTTCATGAACGAGTGAATTAATATACAATAAATTGCCTTGCAGCTGGCTCTACTTTCAGAGCCACTGTTATAGAAAATTAATCAAAGCTTTTGACCAATCAGAATTGAGGCTTCAACAGCGCTGTTTAATTTTCAGCCTCTAATATTGAGTGTTTAATATTAATCATTTTTTAAAATCAAAACTGTGAATACACTGATATTATGTTTTATGCATCAAAATTCCTTTATTTCAGCTTGTTTTACTTGTCTACAAACTTGTCATATACATAAGTTGATATTAATAACATTAAAACATTAACTTATTGACTATAGAGCTTTAGTTTATAGCGCTAACATGGAAACTATTCATCTGTGTGGTTTCACTGGTGGTAAATAGTGCTGGGAAGTGAGCTAGTCTTACAAACACCATGCCTTTGTGCTCTGCCACAGGTGGAAAATGGTGGCGAGTATATCTTGGAGACCATCGATTCTCTTCAGAAGAACTCCTGGGTTGCTGACATCCAGGACTGCATAGATCCGGGGTAAACTGCAGGGATAAATATTTGCCTTTGGAATGAAGGAAGGAGAAAAAGGGTGGATGGAGTGGGCACAGTACAGAGCCATTGATCATAGCTGTAGCATGAATGGGTTTTGGCAGCTCTTGGTACAGGACTGGATACTAGAAACCAATTTTTAAGCCTTAAGAAATAGTATCGAGTCAATCCAGTGACTAATGAGAGATGTCGATAGATAAGATCACTGAGCTAGTCTGGTGTAGAACTTATATTGACCCAGTATTGGTCTATTTTTGGTCGGTATTAGTGTACTATAATTTCAGTCCCTAATTATATGCCTTTTCTTGGCCAATATTAAGTTTGATGGCTTCCATATGACCTCAATAGCCATCTTTTCTATACATCTCGGAAACCCTGTATAAAAATATTTAGGACTGTTGGTGAAATCTAGACAGACATTTAACATCAATGACTATTCCCAATACTGCATTTCCCATCCTTTAAAGAAGAAGCCTTGGTTGAGTACTGTGTTTTCCAGGAATCAGTCATAAAAAAAATTTTCAGGCAAACTTTTTTAATCCTTATCTTTAAGATAAATATATTTCAGCACAAAGATGTAGTTTGTGCTGAAACAAAATGTTTTATTTACTTTTTAGTCTCGTCTAGGTTGTATTCCATCAAAAGAAGTCAAGTTGGGTTGGGGATGTTTACCTTGCACCTCTGGGGATTGGATTCGAATCCTGCCTCTGCCCTGTTTGTGTTCTTCGGGGGTTTCCTACGGGTACTCCGGTTTCCTCCTCCAGTACATAGACATGTGTTGTAGGCCGATTAGCATTTCCAAAGTGTGCGATTTTGCCAGGGTGTCGCCGGCCTGTGTGCCCCGAGTTCCCTGGGATAGGCTCCAGGCTCCCCCTCGACCCTGTGTAGGATAAGTAGTATGGAAAATAGATGGATGGTTGGAAATAGTGGATAGTGTTTCCAAGCCAGAATACATTTTAGCAGCATTGCAAAGCTATTATTATTATTATTTATTCATTATTCACTGCAATCTTTAAGCACGTGACTTGAAAAGGTGTGGTGTGCATTTCAGGGACAGCGGTGATGACATCGAGCTAGCGTCATGTCCACACGGCCAACCGTCCAAAGAATTCTCCATGGTGGCCTCCTGTAGCTGTGAGCTCCTCTCTGAAGGTGGGTAAATTCAATTTCTGACACAATTTAAAAATTGTATTGAAAAGGACAATGATTCAAACACAGTATATACGAACAGGTGATATTACAGCCTCCTGTTTAAACTCGCTTGCAGAGGAACCATATTAAGAATCAAGACTTTCTGGTTGCCGACGCTCAAAGTCTGCTTCGTAGACATTCCATGTCCAGTTGCATGCAAGTTCACCTGAGTTCAGAGAGTAGCTCATTAAGAACCATCAGACTGAACAAAGAGCTAAAATCAATAAACAACATTCTGGTGCAAGTCTTGTGCTTGTCAAGAGACAGTCAGTTGCCACATAAAAATAAAGTCTCGCCCAACTACAGTTCACACTCATTACCTCTGTGATTGTTTCTTGTTCCTCTCAGGTGTACACCGGGGCCCTGAGAGGACGTGTGCCGCAGCTGCCGATCATTATAGTGCCCCTACTGTCCGCTGCAGGGAACCACCGTTCACTCAGCACCCCTCGCATGTGCCCTTAGAGCGTTTTCTGCAGCTTCCAGAGGCTCAGAGTACAAGCCCATCATCAGGTATACACAAACCGTACTCTTTATAGAATACCTGTTGATCTGTTCCATCCAAATTTTCTGAAACGCTATCGCATTTTTATGTTTTCATCAGCTGAGCAGGATTCTACAAGATGGCCATCAGAAGATGGTAACAGCAAATCAGAAAACATAACAGCAAAACCAAACAGCAACTGAGAAAACGCAACAGATCTAAACGCACAACAAATGAGAAAGCATAACAGCAAAACCAAAACGCAAATACAACTCAGAAAACTCATCAACAAATCCAAAAACACACAAAATGGATAATTGCATCAACACACCCAAAAAAGCAACAACAAAATTAAAAACGCAACAACAAAATAAACACACAAAAACAAACAAATCAGAAAACCTAACCGCAAAACAGCAAATTTAACTGAGAATTAAAGTTTAATTAAATTGAGAATTAACTGAGAGGCTAAATGACCCTTGCGTAACAAAAATATTCTGAATTAATGCATGCCATATATAGCAGTTTTGTCATTAAATGCATGTTTGTTTGGGGTTTTGTTGGGTTTTTTTTGTTTGTTTGTTTGTTTTTTTTACAATATTTTGTTGCTGAGTCATAAATGCAATTCAACTTGGCATATTGTACACTATGTAGAGACTTAAACATTTATGTTGGAATTAAAAGTGGGGTTTTTAACCTAGGAAATATAAACACAAGTTAAATCAAGCAAACCTGAAACATCTGAATCTGAAATCCCTGATTTATTTATTTTTTGCTTTGGATCAAGACACAAGATGCCCCTTGTATGGTTTCATTGATACAAATTGCCTAGTGCTGAACTACTGCTTATGCATGTTCTCTCTGTGGGAATATAACCTTATGGGCTCATTAATATTCAAAAGCATTTGAATGCTCAATCTTTTAAGATCTTTGAAAATGTAAGTGTAAATTTAATGGAATTTGATTGGCGGCTTGGTCATTCAGCACATGGTTCATATGTGGACATTTTATGCATGTCACAAAACTAACTAATTCGTCCACCACAGTCCTGGTGGACGATCCCTCAATTAATAAGATCATCGAACAAACTTCACTGGAGCTACTTTCGTCAAGCTAATTGTTTGTTTTGATTTGAAATGGCAATAGGGAAGGGTAAATATCTTACTACACTCTTTCTTCATGTATTCAGGTCCTGGTGAACCTCCTGTGGAGATGGACGTGGCTGCCACTCTCATTGGTTACCCATGGTTCCATGGGACTCTATCACGCGTGCGAGCAGCCCAGCTGGTACTGGCAGGTGGAGCTCGAAGCCACGGCCTGTTTGTGATTCGCCAGAGCGAGACACGGCCAGGAGAATATGTTCTCACTTTTAACTTTCAGGGGAAAGCCAAGGTAATTCTGAATCGCACACAACACAACAGAAGTTCATCATGACAACTCCTCGAAAATATTGAGCAATAACCCATCAAATCGGGTTTTGCCTAGTATTGAATGCACTAATGTGTAAGTATGTAATAGTGCTGATCACATGATTCATACTTTTTGACCAATCCGATACAAGAGTATGTGTAAAAGTGTGTCTTGAGAACGAACTGGTGCTCATTTACTCCAGATATTTTCCCATTTTGTCCCACTTCAATACATCTGGACTAATGTATAAAAATCTTCAATAAATATGGCAATGAAGTGTGCGATTCGGTCCAAAATTTGAGGAAAGATCATTTTGATCATTAAGATCCTATATAACAACATACTGCACTTGCTTTGAACACTGTGTACATATAAAATGAACATGCTCAGTGAAATGGTTTGCTTATAAAATAAATAGGCAGAGGGGGTATTGAGTTCGTTTTAAATATACTGTTGCCTTGTGTGTGAGCATTTATCCATAGCGGTGGCACACGGCCACTGCGATCCGGATGAAATACGATCTTTTTACATCCTGCCTTCCAAGATTCCATCTTACTCCGGTGTCACTGTTGGCAAACCGAGGCCTTCTTTCATAGTGCTGCCCTTTCTCTACATCGGAGAGGTCTTCTCTCTTACTTTCCCTCTCGCTAGTTCTGCATGTTAACTGATCTGTCTGCATGTGGAGGTGGAATTTTCCCACTCCGCTCCTATGACTAGAAGTTATACACTGCATTATGAGGTCTAAAGGCCAAAGGTGTGTGTGTTTCATGTCATGCATCTGTTCTGCTTCACCAAAGTGTGGAGGAGGAGGATGATTATTTGTGCCTAGAGATATGATATATGTATTCCAAAGGCCTGGGATATTTAAGAGACATCTTAATGTCCACAATGTTATTTTACATTGCTAATAACTTGAACTCTGTTCCTGAGTGTTTATTATGAGGCTCCATTTCAGTGATTTAAACATGATGGTCTCTAAGGAAGTGTAATTCAGATTTATATTTTAATAGGGCCTACACATCAAATGTGACAAACTCCTGAGACAAAAGTACATTTCTGACTTGGTGGTAAACACATAATATATAATATAGTGCACCTATTACGGTTTTTCAGATATTCCCTTTCATGTAGTGTGTTATCGAGCTGTTTGTGAATGTAAAAAGTCTGCAAAGTTTCAACAATCAAAGCGCACGACAAACAAAGTTATCGACTCCCAAAAGAAGGAACCGATTCTGAACAGCTGAATCGAGTCGTTAGTGATTCCAGACTTTACTTCCTGTACTAACCTGCGTAGGTTTGTAACAAAAAAACCCTGCCTCTGGTTTTCATCGGCTGCTCGCTGACAGACTGAGCTAAAACTCGTTAGGGTAGTGGGCGTTTCCTTTTTGACACACACTGTCTGCGGTAGACCAATCACGACAGACTGGGACAACTGACCAATCAGAACAGAGTATGTTCTTTGAAAGGAGGAGCTTACAGTGAATCCTTTAGAACGAATCATTAAACGAGTTGTTTGTGACACTGGGGTGGGGGGAAGGGGGGTGTATGAGGTAATGCTGTGGTTTAGATTATGAGCACGTCAAAGTATTTTTTTGACCTCGGATGCACATAAACCTATTGTATGAGACCTTTAAAGTCAAATTAGGCACGTTTTAAAACAATAATAGGTGCTCTTTAAGGCTGAATTGTGTTTATAAGGTTATCTCAGACTATAAACATCCCTTAATATCTTAATAATTTATAAATAATAGATAAGCTCTTATTATATTGTACGGTGAATAAGTAAGTCATAAAACATAATCGGGCATGGAGTTATAGGTATATATTCATGTGATGACATTACAGCATCCTGAAGTGTTTTATTCTTATACCACAACAGTCTGCCAATGCTTACAAGTGTGTTAATGGAAATTAATCAACATCCTCTGACCAATCAGATCTGAGTATTTAATGGCGTTGTGGTGTAATTTAAACATGACACAGCATACAGTGGTGTGAAAAAGTGTTTGCCCCTTCCTCATTTCCTGTTCCTTTGCATGTTTGTCACACTTAAGTGTTTCGGAACATCAAACCAATTTAAACAATAGTCAAGGACAACACAAGTAAACACAAAATGCAATTTGTAAATGAAGGTGTTTATTATTAAAGGTGAAAAAAAATCCAAACCATCATGGCCCTGTGTGAAAAAGTGATTGCCCCCCTTACTATAACTGTGGTTGTCC
>JAFFST010054627.1:8830-22242 GCA_022414735.1 Noturus placidus | reverse complement strand
GTAGGTTGATTGGCGTGTCTAAAGTGTCCGTAGTGTGTGTATGTGATTGTGCCCTGCGATGGACTGGCACCCTGTCCAGGGTGTACCCCGCCTTGTGCTCGATGCTCCCTGGGATAGGCTCCAGGTTCCCCGTGACCCTGAAAAGGAGTAAGCGGTTGAAGATGGATGGATGGATGTAATTACTAAAGGTGAATGAATAAGTGAATTATTGATGTATTGATGATGATTATCGTTACTAATGTCCTCCAGCAGAGGGTGCTCTCAACTCAAGGCCCTCCTAACACAACATACTGTACTAATTAAAATTATAACACATATCACTTATAATAGTGGTAATTAGCATAATTGGTTTATATAGTTTTTTAACATTGTTTTGGCTTTTAACATAGCTTTCCTCTGCACTTAAAAAAAAAGCCCTGAATGATCTGGATTACTTATGTATTTATAAATTTTTATAAAGGGATGGATTGACAAACCAGACAGACAGATAATTTCTTATTTAAAATCATTAATCAAACAATCTTTAAGTATAGGTTTGCAACAATTATTGGCACCCCTATGAATTCACATGAGAGAAACTTTTTTCTTTACTTTTTTTAGCATACCTGTGTGGTTAGGGACAGGAAATTGTTGAACCATGACTTCCTGATTCACAGGGATTTAAATATGAGGTAACACACAGGCCAATTTCCCTTAGTCATTCATAACAATGGGTAGAACCAAGGAATATAGTTGTGATGTGCAGCAAAAGGTTGTTGAGCTTCACAAAATGGGAAGTGTCTATACAAAAATAGCACAAGCATTGAAAATGTCCATTTCCACTATTGGGGCAATAATTAAAAAGTTCCAGTCAACTGGAAATGATGAACGGTCTCAAATCCCTCGTCATGTATTCTCCAACCTCATCAGGCATTATAGGAGAAGATTCAGAGCTGTTATCTTGGCAAAGGGAGGTAGCACAAAGTATTGACTACAAGGGTGCAGATAATTGTTGCACACCTATATTTAACAAAGTGTTTATTTAATAAACCTGTGCTGTGTTTGCAATTGTTTGATATCCATGAGTTCAGAGTATATGTGTGAATCTTTTTAACAAAAGATCAAAAGGTTAAACGGCGGCTGTGGCTCAGGTGGTAGAGCGGGTTGTCCACTAATCGTAGGGTTGGAGGTTCGATTCCCGGCCCTGCTGACACATGCCGAAGTGTCCTTGGGCAAGACACTGAACCCTAAGTTGCTCCCGATGGCAAGCTAGCACCTTGCATGCAGCTCTGCTACCATTGGTGTGTGTGTGTGTGTGTGTGTGTGTGTGTGTGTGTGTGTGTGTGTGTGTGTGTGAATGGGTGAATGAGACACGGTGTAAAGCGCTTTGGATAAAAGCGCTATAGTGCGCCATTTACCATTCACCAAACAATAAAAAAACAATATCCACTGCCTTCCTTGCTCATATTTACCAAGGGTGCCAATATTATTGGAGGACACTCTGTGTGTTTAATAATATATTTCATAAATTAACAAACAAGTTTCCTTAAAGATATATTTGAATGATTCATAATCGATCAATCAGTGTTATTTAAAAAGAATAAAGTGACCTGAAGGTTCCTGTAACATAAAATCAAATTTCCATAAGAACCACCAAAGGTTCTCCTAGGAAACATTTTTTTTTTAATATGTGTGTTTTGATTGTTTGTGTCATTCACAACAACTCATCCATCAACCCAACATCAAACAGTTCGGCGGCTGATGACGCGTGAAAAAAAAACAAACGCTGGGCGTGCCGCAATAATCTACATCCAAAAGCATCACGTGACCGCACTAAATAACACGCCAAAAATAATTCGCCACCTGTATGACACGCGATATTAGTACAGTCAGCCTGCTGTCCGTCAATCCCACCTTCCTCTAGAACCCGAGCTGAATCCGGAGAAGGAGGTGGGTGAAAGAAGAAAAAAAGGGAAGAAAAAAATCACGCGCTCCTGTTACGCGAGAGATGCGAGCGCCACCCTGCACGAGCCCACTCGTTACGCTATTTTGCACAGAATTAATTTCGCCAGGAAAACGCGCGCGCTAATTTCGGTTGGGGGGCTGAGGGTCGTCTCGGTAGAGTGCAGGACGTAGTTCGGAAACATGAAGGACCGCACGCAAGAGCTGAGGCATGTAAGTAAACGCTTTCTGATTTAACGCCACTTTTATTTCTCTTTGTTGCTCTTTCTCAAGTTGCGCGCGAGGTGTTGAGCGCAAGCGGTGTCAGGCTGAATCCAAGTGCACGAGCACGCGAGCGGTCGTATAGTATAATAACTGATCAAAACAAACCACCACCTGTTTATAATCCACTAGAAACAAGTGAGCTGATTTAGCCTACGTCAGGGAGACAATGCCGTCCGTGATGTGAGACAGATGCGTGCATTTAAACCCGTCTGGTTTCCATGGATGTGAAATGTCACGGCTCAATGCCAATAATAATAATCATAATAATAATAATAATAATAATAATAATAATAAATTACATCTAGTCCATGCCTGTAACATTGGTTGCCAAATCCGAAATTATGAAGCTGTAAGTGGCCTGATTTACGCATAACAGAGCACAGCGCGTGAAAATCTGAACCAGGAAAGTGGCCCCCGGTCCGGTGCACTTGCTCCGTATTTCCGAACACGCTCTGTGTCCCTTCCAGGAACCGTGTTAATGCCCGAATTTTTTGGACCCCTTTAACGATGACTTCAGAAATGAGATTCAGACTTGTGGATCCCTGGTGAATAGGTGGCACAACATTTCTCATAGGGGTGTGTGAATGTATGTGTGTCTGTGTGTCCTGCGAGAGACTCTCTGGGATGTCCCTGGGATAGACTCCGGATCCACCTGACCGGTGCTGCCGTCTTGGAGCTCCATGGTTCCTGGATCGATTCTGCGTCCGGGTTCCCCTGGATTTCTTCTAGGTTCTCAGGTTTCCTCCAATTTCCCAAAAAACATGTCAGTAGGTGGATTGGATAGGTAAAATTCCCCCCTAGGTGTGAATGTAGTTGTGAATGTAGGGTAGTTGGCGCCCTAGCATCACTTTCAGCGTATTCTCACCTTGTGGCCAGTGTTCCCGGGATAGTAGATCTACTGTGACACTGACCAGGATAAAGCACTTAATGAACGTGAGTGAGTAAAAGCTTTAAAGGTACATCGGTGGTCCTTTCAATTTGAAAGATACTAAAGGAAAAAAGATGTACCCGTAATGATACAAATCCAGCAACAAAGCAAAGTACAGTTTGGTACCTGAGAGTAACTAACCAAAGAACTATTCGATGAACATTATATAGATAGATAGATAGATAGATAGATAGATAGATAGATACTTTATTGATCCCCGATGGAGGATTGCATACTCTAGCTTACAAGTAATGTCCAACAATTGGCATTAGACACACTGCATTATTTCCTACATAAACGATAGTAAATGCAAGGATAAATTTTGGACCCCTTTAGCTACAGAAAATTTTGGATTCCTTGTTTACTTAGGGCCCTTAGAGTCATCCACTCATAATGGTCACTACTGATGTTAATATTTGTTTATAATGTTTACATTTCATTTTAAATGTAATTAATAATTAATCAATTTGTATAGCGCTTTTTACAATGGTACATTGTCTCAAAGCAGCTTTACAGAAATATCATTTTTACATTTACAAGCGACTTACTAATGAGAACACATTCACACACCAATGGTAGCAGAGCTGCCATGCAAGGTGCTAGCTTGCCATTGGGGGCAACTTAGGGTTCAGTGTCTTGCCCAAGGACACTTCGGCATGGGATCACCCGGGCCGGGATTCGAACCGCCAACCCCACGGTTAGTGGATTAGTGGACAACCCGCTCTACCGCCTGAGCCACAGCCGCCCTACTAAATGTAGTGTATCATTGATGGAAATGTTACAAATGGCATAGATTATACTAATCTTGCTATATTCTTATCGAACCTTTGTATAATAATAATAATAATAATAATAATAATAATAATAATAATAATAAATTTTAGTAATAGTAGTAGTAACAGTACTAGTAGTAGTCATTGGATCACTCGGGTCGGGATTCGAACCACCAACCCTACGATTAGTGGATAACCCGCTCTACCAACTCAGCCACAGCCGTAGTAGTAGTAGTCCTAGTTGTAGAAGTTGTAGTAGTAAAAGTAGTAACAGTAGTAGTAGTAGTCCTAGTTGTAGTAGTAGTTGTAGTAGTAGTAGTAGTAGTAGTAGTCCTAGTTGTTGTAGTAGTAAGAGTAGTAGTCCTAGTTTTAGAAGTTGTATTAGTAACAGTAGTAGAAGTAGTAGTCCTAGTTGTAGTAGTAGTCCTAGTAGTAGTAGTAGTATTAGTAGTAGAAGTCCTAGTAGTAGTAGTTCTAGTTGTAGTGGTAGTTTAGTAGTAGTAGTCCTATTTGTAGTAGTAGTAGTAGTAGTCCTTGTTGTTGTTGTTGTAGTAGTAGTAGTAAGAGTAGTAGTCCTAGTTGTAGAAGTTGTATTAGTAACAGTAGTAGAAGTAGTCCTAGTTGTTGTAGTTGTTGTAGTAGTTGTAGTAGTAGTAGTAGTCCTAGTTGTAGAAGTTGTAGTAGTAGTCCTAGTTGTAGAAGTTGTATTAGTAACAGTAGTAGAAGTAGTAACAGTAGTAGTAGTAGTCCTAGTTGTAGTAGTACTAGTAGTAGTAGTCCTAGTTGTTGTAGTTGTTGTAGTAGTAGTCCTAGTTGTTGTAGTAGTTGTAGTAGTAGTAGTAGTAGTAGTAGTAGTAGTAAGAGTAGTAGTCCTAGTTGTAGAAGTTGTATTAGTAACAGTAGTAGAAGTAGTAACAGTAGTAGTAGTAGTAGTCCTAGTTTTTGTAGTAGTAGTCCTATTTGTTGTAGTAGTTGTAGTAGTAGTAAGAGTAGTAGTCCTATTTGTAGTAGTAGTAGTAGTAATCCTAGTTGTTGTAGTAGTTGTTGTAGTAGTAGTAGTAGGAGTAGTAGTAAGAGTAGTAGTCCTAGTTGTAGAAGTTGTATTAGTAACAGTAGTAGAAGTAGTCCTAGTTGTTGTAGTTGTTGTAGTAGTTGTAGTTGTAGTAGTAGTAGTAGTCCTAGTTGTAGAAGTTGTATTAGTAACATTAGTAGAAGTAGTAACAATAGTAGTCCTAGTTGTAGTAGTAGTAGTAGTAGTACTAGTAGTAGTAGTCCTAGTTGTTGTAGTAGTTGTAGTAGTAGTAGTAGTAGTAGTCCGAGTTGTAGTAGTAGTAGTAGTAGTAGTCTATTATTCTATTATTGTGTCAAAATATTTTAATAACGTCTATAAGATCGAGAGCACAGAGACCGTCTCAAATGTATCATATAGGAATGAATAAGCAGATTTCCTTTCTAACCCCAGACTGACAACCTTAACGTCACTATGAATTCTTCATATGTACAGTCGATTTGTATGTATAGTCACTGTTAAGTCCATCAGGTACATCCATCTGTTGTGTCTAGACGTTGCACACATTTTATGTATTTGCTGTTACATTTGAGTATTTCACATTATACCGCTGTCCCTTCAGACTGAAGTACTTAATCAGGCATAAACAGTTCTACAACCGGACCTGCTGGAATCCTGTCCTGCTAAAATAATCCATCAACCAGGAATGCTGTTACAATCATTTCTTTCATCTACAACATTGTAAGCTCATTTGAAAATCATTGACTGCTTCAACTTCCGTTTGACTGAACAAAGATCACAAACGTGAGTGGAGTTTTGTCGAACTGATAAGGGGGCAGAAACAGGCCTGCCCCTGGCCTTTGGAAATTCAAACTCTGCTCTGCGGGAACCTGGCCACACATTGATTTTTTAGAAATGACAGGGTGACTAATTTTCCTCATGGTTGTGGTTTGCTTTCAAGCTATTGACTGTTTCGGGCAGAGCCTATTAGGTCTGTTTCTCCTACAAAGTGTGTGTGTGTGTGTGTGTGTGTGTGTGTGTATGTGTGTGGTAGCTGATAATCTGTAGGCTGCTAAAATCACTATGACTTTTTACATGCCTCAGCATATCGTGTGTGTGTGCGCGCATGGACATGTTTTTTTAGTGGGAACCAAACATCCCAGCAAATTTAGGAATTTCAGACAGTTGTGTCTTTCTGGGGATATTTGACAGGTCCCCACAAGGTTTGCTTTTAGTTACCGAGGTTAAGGTTATTGTTAGATTTAGATGTCGAATAATTAATTATCTGCAGTAATCATTCAGTGAAAGGTCCTCATGAGGATAGTAAGACAAACATGCTTGTGTGTATTTACGGGTCACTGAAGCACTGAATGACCTCGGGTCACAGGGGGGAAAAACTGCTGTAGAGGGACTGTGAGCTGTAAATAATGAGACAAAAGAGAACAAAATGGAGTAATTTGATGGTGGATTCCTGGGTGAATCGTGCTTGGACAATTGAATCCTCCTTCTTTTATAGCATATTCACATGGTGAAAATGAGACTATTTTGTCCAGCAAAATGTATCCAGCAAGAACTGGATGAAATAGATCAACAGTTAAAATAGGTGTTTGAGACAACTCTGGAAAAATGAGAACTGGGAAAAAAAGTCCTTTTGAAGCCTTGTACTATGGCTGGAGTTGATGAACTACTCTGTTGATGGACATGAGCTTCTGTGCTTTGTGCACTCAGTTTCAGAAATAATGATTTGTTTGCTGTTGTATTTAACTGTACTAATAGTGATGTCCGGAGTCAGTTTTTGCTTTAATTATGGAGAAGATGTGTATTGCTTTGTATTATGGTATAAATTAATAGTCAGGAAAGCTGTAATACACAGATACAGAGATATACAACAACTGTGGTTTGTATGGTTATCATACTATTTTATTTTTGATTTTAGTCTTCACTTCAAAATCTCTGCAACCCTGAATGGGAAAGAAACAGGTATGTGAGTGTGTGTTTGAGAGAGAGAGAGAGAGAGAGAGAGAGAGAGAAGCTAATATTTGTTTTAGGCACATATGGAAGCTCTCTTTCCAAATTTAGCCCTGGCTATGAAACCTATTTAGCAGCCGTGTGGAACATCTGTCTGTGGCCACTGTCAATTTTATTTATTCATTAGGCTCTGGTTTATAGCTGTCAGCTGGCATCAGCGGTGGCAGCAGTAAAGTGCCGTAGGTCATGCTGGGAGTAACGGCCTCCTGACAAGTGCTGTGAATCTTTACACCCTCGCTGTTTATGGTTGGTGAACCCAAACCTAATGACATTTTGACACTAGCTAGATATCAAATACGGCCAGATTTCAGACAATCAAAATGAAGAAAAGGGAGATTCTAGAGCCGACCATAAAAGTTTGTGGGTTTTCTTCTCATCTCTTCTCATCCCTTCTCTTCCCTTCTCTTCTCTTCCCTTCTCTTCTCTTCTCTCCTCATCTCTTCCCTTCTCTTCTTTTCCCTTCTTATCCCTTCTCTTCCTTTCCTTTCTCTTCCCTTCCTTTCTCTTCTCTTCCCTTCTCCTCTCTTCTCATCTTTTCCCTTTCTTCTCTTCTCATCTCTTCTCTACTCATCTCTTCTCTTCCCCTTCCTTCCCTTCTCATCTCTTCCCTTCTCTTCTCTTCTCTTCTCTTCCATTCCATTCTCTTCTCCTCCCTTTCCTTCTTTTCCCTTCTCTTCTTTTCCCTTCCCTTCTCTTCTCTACTCTTCCCTTCTCTTCTAATCTTTTCTCATCTCATCTCTTCACTTCTCTTCTCATCTCTTCTCTACTGTTCCCTTCCCTTCTCTTCCCTTCTCTTCCCTTCTCTTCTTTTCCCTTCTCTTCTCTTCTCATCTCTTTTCTTCTCATCTCTTCCCTTATCTTCTCTTTTCTTCTCATCTCTTCCCTTATCTTATCTTCTCTTCTCATCTCTTCCCTTCTCTTCTCTTCCCTTCTCTTACCTTCTCTTCCCTTCTCTTCTCTTCTCTTCTCTTCTCTTGTCTTCTCTTCCCTTCTCATCTCTACCCTTCCGTTCTCATTTATTTCATTCTGTTCTCTTCTCTTTCCTTCTCATCTCTTCCCTTCCGTTCTCATTTATTTAATTCTCTTCTCTTCTTTTCTCTTCCCTTCTCTTCTCTACTCTTCCCTTCTCTTCTAATCTTTTCTCATCTCATCTCTTCACTTATCTTCTCATCTCTTCTCTACTGTTCCCTTCTCTTCTCTTCCCTTCTCTTCTCTTCTCTTCTCGTCTCTTCTCATCTCTTCCCTTATCTTATCTTCTCTTCTCTTTTCTTCTCATCTCTTCCCTTCTCTTCTCATCAGTTCCTTGATTTTTTCTTCCCTTCTCTTCTCATCTCTTCTCTTCCCTTTCCTTATCATCTTTTCCCTTCCCTTCTCATCTCTTCCCTTCCGTTCTCATCTATTCCATTCTCTTCTCATCTCTTCCCTTCTCATCCCTTCTCATCTCTTCTCTACTCATCTCTTCTCTTCCCCTTCCTTCTCTTCTCATCTCTTCCCTTCTCTTCCCTTCCCTTCCCATCTCTTCTCATCTGTTCCCTTCTCTTCTCATCTCTTCTCTTCCCTTCCCTGCTCATCTATTCTCTTCTCTTCCCTTCTCTTCTCTTCCCTTCCCTTCTCTTCTCATCTTTTCTCATCTCTTCTCATCTCTTCTCTTCTCATCTCTTCTCTTTTCTTCTCATCTCTTCTCATCTCTTCTCTTCCCTTCTCATCTCTTCTCATCTCTTCTCATCTCTTCTAATCTCTTCTCTTCTCTTCCCTTCTCATCTCTTCTCATCTCTTCTCTTCTCATCTCTTCTCTTTTCTTCTCTTCCCTTCTCTTCCCTTCTCTTCTCATCTCTTCCCTTCTCTTCTCTTCTGTTCCCTTCTCATCTCTTCCCTTCCGTTCTCATCTATTCCATTCTCTTCCCTTCCTTTCTCTGCTCTTCTCTTCTCTTCTTATCTCTTCCCTTCTCTTCTCATCTCATCTCTTCCCTTCTCTTCTCATCTCTTCGCATCTCTACTCATCTCTTCCCTTCTCTTCTCATCTTATCTCTTCCCTTCTCTTCTCATCTCTTCGCATCTCTACTCATCTCTTCCCTTCTTTTTCTTTTTTCATCTCTTCTCTTCTCATCTCTTTTCTTCTCTTCCTTTCTCTTCTCTTCTCTTCTCTTCCTTTCTCTTCTCTTCTCTTCTCATCTCATCGCTTTCCTTCTCTTCTAATCTTTTCTCATCTCATCTCTTCACTTATCTTCTCATCTCTTCTCTACTGTTCCCTTCTCTTCTCTTCTCTTCCCTTCTCTTCTCTTCTCGTCTCTTCTCATCTCTTCTCTTTTCTTCTCATCTCTTCTCTTCCCTTCTCATCTCTTCTCTTCTCTTCTCTTCTCATCTCTTCTCATCTCTTCTCTTCCCTTCTCATCTCTTCTCTTCTCATCTCTTCTCTTCTCTTCCCTTCTTATCTCTTCTCATCTCTTCTCTTCTCATCTCTTCTCTTTTCTTCTCTTCCCTTCCCTTCTCTTCTCTTCTCTTCTCTTCTCTTCTCTTCTCTTCTCATCTCTTCCCTTCCGTTCTCATTTATTTCATTCTCTTCTCTTCTTTTCTCTTCCCTTCTCTTCTCTACTCTTCCCTTCTCTTCTAATCTTTTCTCATCTCATCTCTTCACTTATCTTCTCATCTCTTCTCTACTGTTCCCTTCTCTTCTCTTCCCTCCTCTTCTCTTCTCGTCTCTTCTCATCTCTTCCCTTCTCTTCTCATCAGTTCCTTGATTTTTTCTTCCTTTCCCTTCCCTTCTCTTCTCATCTCTTCTCTTCCCTTTCCTTATCATCTTTTCCCTTCCCTTCTCATCTCTTCCCTTCCGTTCTCATCTATTCCATTCTCTTCTCTTCTCATCTCATCTCTTCCCTTCTCATCCCTTCTCATCTCTTCTCTACTCATCTCTTCTCTTCCCCTTCCTTCTCTTCTCATCTCTTCCCTTCTCTTCCCTTCCCTTCCCTTCTCTTCTCATCTCTTCTCTTCCCTTCCCTGCTCATCTATTCTTTTCTCTTCCCTTCTCTTCTCTTCCCTTCCCTTCTCTTCTCATCTCTTCTCATCTCTTCTCTTCTCATCTCTTCTGTTTTCTTCTCATCTCTTCTCATCTCTTCTCTTCCCTTC
This sequence comes from Noturus placidus, assembly GCA_022414735.1. Lineage (NCBI taxonomy): Eukaryota > Metazoa > Chordata > Actinopteri > Siluriformes > Ictaluridae > Noturus > Noturus placidus. The sequence continues at coordinate 12,176 of JAFFST010054627.1, read as the reverse complement.
TCATCTCTTCTCTTCTCATCTCTTCTCATCTCTTCTCATCTCTTCTCTTCTCTTCCCTTCTCATCTCTTCTCATCTCTTCTCATCTTTTCTAATCTCTTCTCTTCCCTTCTCATCTCTTCTCTTCTCATCTCTTCTCTTTTCTTCTCTTCCCTTCTCTTCCCTTCTCTTCTCATCTCTTCCCTTCCGTTCTCATTTATTTAATTCTCTTCTCTTCTCTTCTGTTCCCTTCTCATCTCTTCCCTTCCGTTCTCATCTATTCCATTCTCTTCCCTTCCTTTCTCTGCTCTTCTCTTCTCTTCTTATCTCTTCCCTTCTCTTCTCATCTATTCTCTTCTCCTCTCTTCCCTTCTCTTCTCTTCCCTTCTCTTCTCTTCCCTTCTCTTCTCATCTCATCTCTTCCCTTCTCTTCTCATCTCTTCGCATCTCTACTCATCTCATCTCTTCCCTTCTCTTCTCATCTTATCTCTTCCCTTGTCTTCTCATCTCTACTCATCTCTTCCCTTCTTTTTCTTTTTTCATCTCTTCTCTTCTCATCTCTTTTCTTCTCTTCTCTTTTCTTCTCTTCCCTTCTTTTCCTTTCTCTTCTCTTCTCTTCTCTTCTCTTCCTTTCTCTTCTCTTCTCTTCTCATCTCATCTCTTTCCTTCCCTTCTATTTTCTTCTCTTTTCTCTCTTCTCTTCTCTTCTCTTCTTTTCTCTTCTCATCTCATCTATTTCCTTCCCTTCCCTTCTCTTTTCTTCTCTTCTCTTCTCATCTCATCTCTTTGCTTCCCTTCTCTTTTCTTCTCTTCTCATCTCTTCTCATCTCTTCCCTTCTCATCTCATCTCTTCCCTTCTCTTCCTTCTCTTCTCATATCTTCCCTTCTCTTCCCTTCCCTTCTCTTCTCATCTGTTCCCTTCTCTTCTCATCTCTTCTCTCCCCTTCTCTTACCTTCTCATCACTTCCTTGATTTTTTCTTCCCTTCCATTCTCTTCTCTTCTATTCTCTTCTCATCTCTTCCCTTCTCTTCTCTTCCCTTCCGTTCTCATCTATTCTCATCTATTCTATTCTCTTCTCTTCCCTTCTCTTCTCTTCCCTTCTCTACCCTTCTCTTCTCATCTCTTCTCTTTCCTTCTCTTCCCTTCTCTTCCCTTCCCTTCCCTTCCCTTCTCTTCCCTTCTCATCTCTTCTCTTCCCTTCTCTTCTCTTCTCTTCCCTTCCCTTCTCTTCTCTTCCCTTCACTTCACTTCACTTCTCTTCTCTTCCCTTCTCTTCTCATCTCTTCTCATCTCTTCCATTATCTTCTCTTCTCTTCCCTTCCCTTCTCATCTCTTCCCTGCTCTTCTCTGCTCTTCTCTTCCCTTCTCTTCTCTGCTCTTCTCTTCTCTTCTCTTCCCTTCTCATCTCTTCTCATCTCTTCCCTTCCGTTCTCATCTATTCTCATCTATTCTGTTCTCTTCCCTTCCCTTAGCTTCCCTTCTCTTCTCTTCCCTTCTCTTCCCTTCTATTCTCTTCTCATCTCTTCTCTTCCCTTCTCATCTCTTCTCTACTCTTTTCCTCTCTTCCCTTCTCTTCTCATCTCTTCTCTTTTCTTCTCTTCCCTTCTCTTCCCTTTTCTTCTCTTCTCTTCCCTTCACTTCTCTTCTCTTTTCATCTCTTCCCTGCTCTTCTCTTCCCTTCCCTTCTCTTCTCTTCTCTTCTCTTCCCTTTCCTTCCCTTCTCTTCTCATCCCTTCTCTTCCCTTCTCTTCTCATATCTTCCCTTCTCTTCTCTTCTCATCTAGTCTCTTCTCTTCTCATCTCTTTCCTTCCCTTCTCTTTTCTTCTCTTCCCTTCTCTTCCCTTCTCTTCCCTTCTCATCTCTTCCCTTCTCATCTCTTCTCATCTCTTCAATTATCTTCTCTTCTCTTTTCATCTCTTCCCTGCTCTTCTCTTCCCTTCCCTTCTCATCTCTTCTCTTCTCTTTCCTTCCCATCTCTTTTCTTCTCTTCTGTTCTTTTCTCATCTCTTCCCTTCTCTACTCATCTCTTCTCCTCTCTTCTCTTCTCTTCTCTTCTCATCTCATCTCTTTCCTTCCCTTCTCTTTCTTCTCTTCTCTTCTCATCTCATCTCTTTCCTTCCCTTCTCTTTTCTTCTCTTCTCTTCTCTTTCCTTCCCTTCTCTTTTCTTCTCTTCTCCTCTCTTCTCCTTCCTTCTCTTTTCTTCTCTTCTCTTCTCATCTCATCTCTTTCCTTCCCTTCTCTTCTCTTCCCTTCTCTTCTCTTCTCATCTCATCTGTTCTCATCTCTTTTCTTCTCTTCTCTTCTCTTCTCTTCTCTTCCCTTCACTTCTCATCTCTTCCCTTCTCTTCTCATCTCTTCCCTTCTCTTCTCATCTCTTCTCTTCCCTTTTCTTCCCTTATCTTCTCTTCTCTTCTCTCCCCTTCTCTTCCCTTCTCTTCTTATCTCTTCTCTTCCTTTCTCTTCTCTTCTCTTTTCTTCTCTTCTCTTCCCTTCTCTTTTCTTCTCTTCTCCTCTCTTCTCATCTCATCTCTTTCCTTCCCTTCTCTTTTCTTCTCTTCCCTTTTCTTCTCATCTCTTCTCTACTCATCTCTTATCTTCCCCTTCCTTCTCTTCTCATCTCTTCCCTTCTCTTCCCTTCTCTTCCCTTCTCTTCCCCTCCCTTCTCTTCTCATCTCTTCCCATCTCTTCTCATATCTTCTCTTCTCATCTCTTCCCTTCTCTTCTCATCTCATCTCATCTCATCTCTTCTCCTCTCTTCTCTTCTCATCTCTTTCCTTCTCTTCTCTTCTCTTCTCATCTCATCTTATCTCTTTCCTTCCCTTCTCTTCCCTTCTCTTCTCTTCTCTTCCCTTCTATTCTCATCTCTTCTCATCTCTTCTCTTTTCTTCCCTTCTCATCTCTTCTCTACTCTTTTCTTCTCTTCCCTTCTCTTCCCTTCTCTTCCCCTCCCATCTCTTCTCATATCTTCTCTTCTCATCTCTTCTCATCTCTTTCCTTCCCTTCTCTTCCCTTCTCTTAACATCTTTTCTCATCTCTTCCCTTCTCTTCTCTTCCCATCTCATCTCTTCTCCTCTCTTCTCTTCTCATCTCTTCCCTTCTCTTCCATTCTCTTCTCATCTCTTCTCTTCCCTTCTCCTCTCTTCCCTTTTCTTCTCATCTCTTCTCTTTTCTTCTCATCTTTTCCCCTCTCTTCCATTATCTTCTCTTCTCTTCCCTTCTCTTCCCTTCTCTTCTCTTCTCTTCCCTTCCCCGCTCTTCCCTTCTCTTCCCTTCCCTGCTCTTCCCTTCTCTTCTCATCCCTTCTCTTCTCATCTCTTCCCTTCCCTTCCCATGTCTTCTCTTCCCTTCTCTTCTCATCTCTTCCCT
>JAFFST010054624.1:124844-154124 GCA_022414735.1 Noturus placidus | reverse complement strand
TGAGTGGAGCCCGTGACTCGACCTTGTATCTGGCGTTGTGCAGTAAGTCAGGGTGTGAAGAACACAGATGATGGGGCCCTTACCTCCTCCAGCACGCTGACCGTGTTCCTGCAGCTCTGTAAGCGGGTGGTGAAGCTCGAGGTGGTCGGGGAGTTGTAATCCTCTGTGGTTTCCGACAGAAACTCGGACACGGAGATCTGGTCCGGCATCCTGGAAACGCGATCGGACGGTAAAGATGGAGCAGACAATTTGATATCAGCGATGCAGCACCATTAATTACAAACACAAGCTGGGTGGCGGACGGAGCTTTCTTTCTACTGTGCGAGGAGAACCCAACCCGCGGCTTTTGGTTGTAGCCCGTGTGTGTGTGTGTGAGAGAGAGAGTGTGTTATTGTGTGAGAGAGTGTGAGTGTGTTTGTGAGTGTGTGAGTGTGTGTGTGTGTGTGAGTGTGTGTGTGTGAGAGTGTGTGTGTGAGAGAGAGTGTGAGTGTGTGTGTGTGTGAGAGAGATCCGTCCTCAGTGAGACTCGATCCGCATGTGATTTCCACCTCCTTCCCGTTTGCACTGCTCTGCTCGCCCTCTTGTATCCGAGTCTAATCACAAACGCCGGGACGCTTCACACTCCCGGATAATCCGATCACAAACCCATCCCCGTTCCTCAAACCGCCGACACAACGCTGGCTTTATGAGTCGAAGATGATTCTTTTGAAATATCTAATGATCAGCACTTCAGTGGCCCGTGTAGCGGTCTCATTCTGTATTTTCCCCTTTTCTCTTTTCCTCCCGTCCGCTCGCGAGCGCTCTATCTCGCTCTTTCTCTCTCTCTCTCTCTCTCTGACATGAGCGCATGCACTGAGCTTTTAGCCCCGCCCACCCCGGAAACAAGGAGATCATCTGCGCATGCGCCGCTGCCTAAACAGCACACAACATAGTATCTTAAAATGCGTTCATATATGTATGTATAAACGTATTTATTGTTAGTATTTGGATGTAGCGGTCCCGTCTGCTGATGTAGAACTAAATTTGGAAACATGCTTTAATAGTTTGTTGTTTATTTACTGCCTGTGTTTTTTTTTTTTTTAATCTCTGCATGTCTCTCGTTCATATAAACAGCTGCACATTTTCAATAAAGAATAGCTCGTGCATTAATATAATCTTGCTGACTGGGTTGTTAATGGTTACATTACATTTAATCTCATTGCTCATACAGAGTACAACAGAATAATAAATACAATCACATTACAATGTAAGATAAATACACAGACCTTATAGAGTCAATATAGTATAAAAGCATTGATTTGTTTCTAAAGAATTGGCTCCGCCCCCTCCCACCACCTCATTGACCAATCACAAAGCAAAAGTTTCTTGAACACTGCATGTGTAATGGATCTGCAGGCTTTTCTTTTCTGCAAAAATGCCGCAAGCGCACAGTGTTCCCTGCTGGAAAACAAACAACCAAACCATTACAGAAGTTCTATTGGTTTCCACTACAAATATTGTACAAACCATCAGCTGTTAACCATCAAAACCATTACAGGTAATCCACTAGACATAACATGCCACCAATAGAAGGCGACAAATTGCCAGTAGAGACCAGGGCACCATTACAGTTTCCATTAAAACCAATACAATTCCCATTATAACCATTAAAACCATTATAAATTCTATGAGGGTTTCCATTGTTTGCTTTTTCTCAGCAGGGTTTAATTCATCTCATAAAGTTTATTATTTTTTTTTTTTTTAAACCGAGTTATACTAATATGGATGATCTTTAAAGTTGAAATCTCTCTCTCTCTCCACCAATCACATCACTACCACAGTGACTAGTTCTAACTCACCGGCTCCATAGAGAATCTCTGGAAGAAAAACTGGATAAGCGTGAGGATGAAGCCCTCATGACTTCAGTGGTCAGCTCAATACACGTGCCTGGGATCAGATAGAAATCGGATTATTTAATCCTATCCTTGGATTGAAGCTGGATACAAGTAAAAGAAGAAAGAAAAAAAAGACAAAAAGGTTCTCAAGTAAACTTCAAACATTGATAACTGATCATACCTGTTTACAAAATAATAATAATAATAATAATAATAATAATAATAATAATAATAATATAGGGTTTTTTTTACTTTAAAAGAACAATAGCCTACATACACCTAGTGTGATCTGTGTAAAAGAGTGTTTTCCCCAACCCCAGGGAGAAACCACACCTAATCGCCTGGAACTCACCGAGCCCTCCGCGCTTTCACCCCCTGTTAGAAGGTTTAGAAGTAAAAGTAAACCACAGTGTACATTATTAAACCTCAGCCTTCTCAGCACCACCATATTCACTTCATTATGCACCGACTTGTTTGAAAGAAAAAGCAAAAGAATAAAATCCCACACGGACTGGAGCCTTTACACCGCCGGACCGTGCGCATTGATCTTCTCCATGTGGAACTGGCGAGGTGATCCGCCTGGACAGGAAGCGAGGAGCCCGGCCATGTGGGCCTGAGGGGGGTCGGGAAATGTGTGTGTGTGTGTGGGGGGGGGTGGGAGGGGGGTAACATCAGATAAATCTGAGCTACAGATTTTCTCTGACGAAGTAGATGATGTATCATGAAACAATACAGGATTTGTAACGGTTCTAATGGAAACTGTAATTGTCTCTACTGGTAATTTGTTGCCGTCTAATAGTGGTATGTTATGTCTAGTGGATACCATTAAGGACCAATAATGGTAATGGTAAATAGCTGATGGTTTGAAGGGAAATGTAGTGGAAACCCATTAGATATTTCCGTGATGATTTCTGTTGTTTTTTTTGTTTTGAGCTGGGTGTTTATGCTTTTTTTTTTTTTTTTTTTTTGTCGGCTGACCCTTTAGAGAAAAAAAAGAAAGGATACGTTTAGTGTATTTTCGGTTATTCATCGACTCAGTTGTTGTCAGTGTAAATGTAGCTCGATGCTTGTAGATAAATTAGCTTAGTCTAACAGTTAAGTGCCCTATTATGTACATTAACATCGAGCCATTTTCCATAACGCTTAATACTACACAGGGTAGCAGGGAGCCAATCACAAGGGAACTTGGGACACAATTCGGGGGGCGGGCGGGGGGACCTTAGACAGGGGGCAAACCCATCACAAGTTATAATCACACATTCACATACTACGGACAATCTGGAAATGCCAATCAGACTACAATACATGTCTTTGGACTGGGGGAGGAAACCGGAGTACCCGGAGGAAACCCCGGGAATAATGAGTACATGCGAAATTCGAGCACACATGTCGGAGGCGGATTCGAACCCCTAACCCAAGAGGTGCGTCGAAAAACCAGAGCCAACAAGTTACAACGACATTTTAGAAGAAAATGTGGAAGAACGATATTGAAAAGCACATTCCAAACAGGTAACGTCAACATTGCTACATTTATTTCCTTAATGCTTTTATTCAAATTAAACACTGATTGCATGCAGTTGGGTTTCTGACAGTCCTAGGATTGCAACCTTCCCGTAGGCCTTAACCACCGAGTCACCACTTCCCCATGCTCATTACAATATGACCACTCTGATATCAGCCATTTTACCACATGTCATTTTGAAACGTACTCTGCTACTAAATTTGTTTATAAACTTTTATAGCATGTAATAGAACTGATAAGTCCCTCGAATAAATTATAAAAACCCTTAAAAGTACTTGAATGCAAGTGCGATCAACTCAGATTACTACCAAAATGCATTCAAATTGACCTAAATGTCCATACCTCTGAATATTTAATTGTGTAAAATAGGCTTTCATCCATCTTCAGTGACCATTTTATTTCTTGTCAGGGTTGCAGTGGATTCAGGACCTTTCCAGCTGGGAACACACCCTGGATGGGAGTCCATGGCATGAAAGCATGCCCACATACACATTCACACACACTTAGGGCAATTTAGTATAGCCAATTGACCTACTGATATGTTTTTGGGAAGAAACCAGAGAACCTGGAGGAAACCCACACAGTTACAGTGAGCGCATGTTAAAATCTACACACAGCAATTTGAGCTTTGGCTCGAAATGGTGACCCTGGAGCTGTAAAGCGCCAGCGCTCCCACAATGCCAGTTTCCATGCTATGCTTAATTTCTTCGGAGTCATTCAGTTAGTTCTCGCCTCAGTCGTTCAGCTGCCCTGCTGTGGTACCTAATAAAAGCATGGCGCATATACCACACACGTGCAGGTTTTTCTGGAAGAGAGAGCAACATGCACCCACCATTTATGACTGTTTTTACATTTCCAGACAACACACTACAGAGTAAAAGAGCAAAAAAGTGCAATTTATTTCAGAGGATTTGTCCCAAAAATGAACAAACGAGACCAGATTAGCTTAACAGCTCTCGGAGCTTCAATGAACTGGCCGAGGTTTACAAACTCAGGCGTCTGGGGTCCACTCTCAGTTACCTCGGTTATTAAAGGCCTTCTCTCACTGTCCACGTTTCAAAAAAAATAAAAATAAAAAGGAACAAGCAACACAATTTTTAATAACACACCTATATAAAGGCAATAAAAATTGCTTCAATAAACACACAAGTAACAACAGCTCATTAATAAGAGGTTGTCCAGTTGACTTTAAGCCCGTAAATTGGACATTATATATATATATATATATATATATATATATATATATATATATATATAAAAAGAGAGAAGAGCTGTCACTCTTCAGAGTCCTGCATCTCTCACTGAAGAGAGAGAGACAGACGCATTAGCGCGTGCTGTGTGCTCACAGCTACTCGGCCCCTCCCCTATTGTCAGGAAGGGATGTTGTTAGGGGGTGTGTCCTGCACACCCCACTCCCTTTGAGAGGGTTCGTTAGTCTGAATCTGAATCACTGCTGTCCTCCGACGAGCTGCTCGAGCCATCCGACTGGTCTTCATCATCTTCGTCATCATCCTCATCGTTCTGTAAAGCATGCAGGAAATCGTGTATGGCTATGATGAGTACGGCTTCTCTATAAAGTGAATTTGAACAATCTTTCAAGCATAATTAAACCCCACCTCCAAACCACAACCCCAGTTATACAATTTCAAATGTGTTTCACATGCCCCTGGCAGAAAAGGCTCCTGCAATTAAAGGAAAGGGAAGCTGGAAGGAATTCTGGAAGATCCTGAATAATGTGAACACCTACAAACACTGCTAGATAGTTAGCTAACATGCAACTTGTTTGTAAATTCTTTTTTTCTTACTGAATGGGTCAGCCACCATTAAACAAATATCAGAAAGGATAAAACTGCACTGATTTAACACTGCAAGCTTACACACCAGAAAAACCTAACTAGCTCTATAATTATTAAACTAGGAAATGCCTATGATTCCTACTGTATTAATATATATTATTTAAAAACATTTTTTTCCAAGTATTTAGATTTCTCAGCAGCCTTTTATGAACTACTGCAAAGTTGATGTAATATTAATTATCTAGGTCATTAATCTGCTGGGGTCATTAACTTTCCCTGCAAAGTTCCAGTGTTTTCCTTTCATCACCTGATGATGATTTAATGCAAAAATGAATGGATTAACCAGGTGGAATCAGGTGTGGCTCCTGACGGACGGGTTGGAACGAAAACCGGCGGCCACGTCGGCACTTCCGTGGATAAGACCGAAAGCCCCCCCGATCTAGGTTTTACACCTCACTTATATCCTCACCTCATCCTCTTCATCATCGTCCTCATCTTCGCTATCTGTGGAAGCCGAGGATTCGTCATCTTCGTCCTCAGAGTCTGTCGAGTTTGTCTTATCGTCTTCTTCCTCTGAATCTGAGGTGTCCTGCTGGAAGCCACAGAGTCACACTTGTCTCTAATAAGCAGTTATTCTCCCACTTCTAACTCACTCACTCACATTGCATAACATCCAGAATGCTGAGCTTAGGATTTTGTTTAAGCGTAGTGAAGCCACAGCCTTAGCTACGCTTAAACAGAGCCATTGCAGTCTGCACATCAAACTAATACATTTCTCAACACTATTTCCCTGACGCTGAGGCCTGAGTGGCCCATTTTTTTTGTTTTTTTTTTACTGTGTTGGGCAAGTGGCCCAGAGAAAGCGGGCGTTACCTTGACCCGGTACGCCATGGAACGTTTGCCCCCCCCGGCCCCCAGCGCTGCAGCTCGGGCACCTACCGCCTTCCCCTTGGTGACACGCACTTTGGCTCCAGGACCTCGCGCCTTTGACGTGCTCTTTCGTTTCTGTGGAGACACAAACAGGGGAGAGGAGGGGGGGAGGTAGGGGGAAGACGAGGAGAGAGAGTAACACGGGAAGAAAAAAAAAAGAAAAACAACAAAAAAACACAAGAAAACAACAGTTCAAGCTCAAAGCAACAATTAGTAGCTCTGCAAAGCAGCCCACAGAATCAGGTTAGTTCCATTTCATAAATATACATAATAGAGATTTTAAAAAACTACTAATATCTAACTAATAAGATTACAATGCTACAAAATACTCTCTATTCTTAGTCTTATTCAACTAAACTTACTTGCCATGCAGTGCAGCGCACTGGAACACATGCAGATTTATAAACGTGTATACCCTACACGGTCAGTTCTCAGGGACCCCTGAGCAATCCGTACTTCTACTGCATTTCAGCACTAAACGCTCCCGAGCTCGGAAACACAGCTGGGGAACGATGATCACCTGCCACGGGGGAGCTGGGCCACTTTCGCACTATTAACCCGTTATCGGCGCTAAGGTGCTGCCCAACTTTGTTATCGTTCAAATCCGCCATCGTTCATTTTTTTACGTTTATTCATGTAGTGGACGCTTTCATCCAAAGCGGCTTACAAATGAGGAAATACAAGCAATAGCGGAGAACAATACAAGTAGTGCTACTGTACAAGATTAATTGAGTTCTAGAGAAGCAAAGTGTGCAGAGTCGAGGTGTATGAGAAGTGAGTTTGGTAGTTCATTGCACCACTGAGGGACATTTAGTGTGAAGGGACCTTGAGGCACGCTGAGTAGGAACTCATCTACGCGTCTACAAAATAGAAATACTGCAACCCAAAATAGACACTAGAGTAAAATAAACACTAACTCTCACCTGCCCCAAAACACACCAGGGTGTGGTTCGAACAGATTAGATGCTGCATACGCCTATGCGAAAGGCAATCTTTCGGAACCGGAGCCGAATTAAAACGTGGACTGAACGGGGCTCCCCGAGGACTAAATCACTGTGGTATCTAAAATCACTTGCGACAAGCTGCACGATATGAAAGCTGTTAATAAGCAAGAGCTAATTAAAGAGTAATAATGAAGTGACCGAACTGAGACACTCACTGTAGAAGAGAATTCTTTGTAAACGGCTCGCTCCTGAGGAGAGAGAGACTGAGAAAGGAAGCAGAAGAGAAGATACGTGGTGACTTCTGATTGGATGTGTGGGGACAAAATGTAAAGCGGAACGTGGTGCGTACCTTCACCCAGGTGTCCAACTCGGCTTTGTATTCAAGTTGCTGCTCCTCCACCTGCTTCTTGTACTTGTCCTTCTGGCTCTGGCTGAGCTTGTGCCAACGCTTGCCGATCTCCACCATGCGCTCCTTGAGGCTGAAGTGATTTAACTCACCGTTTGTGAGCAGCTCCTGGGAAAACATTTGATAGCCACTCCTGCATCAAAAAGGAGAGAGAAGGACAAGGAAGTTAGATGATCAGTTGAGCGAACGGTTCTCGGTCTCCGAGCCGGCACTGGTGTGCGGATTCACCACTCACACAGGAGGTTTCTTGGGCTCTCCGTCGAACTTTGGCTTCCTTTGACCTTGACCCAATGGCACTGTCCTCATCTCGACCAGCTCTCTCTGCAGGATGAAAAGAGAGAAAGAAAGAAAGCAAAGCTTGCTTCAGGCAATTTGAAATTAAACAAAAATAAAAATAAAAAAGGGACAAAGACAATGATCAATAGTACTGACTGTATAATGAAGCCAGTGCAACAACAAAGTCACATTTCATATCCAGCACTATACAGCGAAATACAGTAACGTCAAGTTCCAACATGGGATTAAAGAAACAATGGCTAGAGTTGCGAAAGCAGCACTCGCGTTTCGCTTCACCCCCTGCTTTACTCTGCGGAATATGAAGGTTAGGAGATGACCACCATTTTGACATTTCTTCAATATGGATGAGAAGACGGTGGTCAAAACGTTTGGTCACTGACCACAGTCCGGTACTGAACCTCGTATCGCTTCTGGTCCTCGGCTGCCTTCTTGATCCAGGGAATTTTCTCTTTCTTCTCCATGCCCTTCCAAGTAGCCTCCATGGCGCTCTGAGCTTTCTTTCTGTCGTTCTGTAAGGACACACACCGTTTTTGCGTATTTGATCTACAAAACGAACGGCTTTACCGTCAGCATCTTTAACCTTGTTCCGATAGATTCGGACTCAACCGAGAGTCTAGCTCACCCTGTATTTGGCCAGGTAGTCACCGATCACGCTCTGCTGCCACATCTCCTCTGCTGTTTTGGGCGTCTCAGGAAGCTGCGCCTTTTTCTTCCCGTCTCTCTTCTCCTTTGGCAGTCCGTGGACCCACTGGTCCATCTCAGAGTCTCGACCCCGGTCCTATACCCCGGGCATGTCATCAGATTAGTCAACAACTTTCAGGTGTCCAATATGCTAGAAAGGGCTACACGAGGAACGGGGTTTGAAACGGACTAGTGTTAACTCACCTTGCCTGATGGGGACTTAGTCACAAAAGTGCCACCTGCACCCAAAAGGCTCAGCTTGGAGCCTCCAAGCTTCTCCTCAGTCAGTACCCGATCTCTTTCTTCTTCTGGCAGAGTCTGTAGTGAGCAAACCCCCCCCCCAACAAAAAAAAAAACAACCAAAATCACAAGTTGCTTAGGAATACAACGGTTAAATACGTCTTAGATGCTTTTTTCTGTTTGCTACAGCACATGAATCCCCACCTCAAGGAACCTCTGGAGATCGATCTCATACTGCTTCTTTTTCTGATGAGGCAAAAGTAAAAGTCTGACGTGGTTACACCAGTACTGTTCAGTTATTACTATAATTGGAGTATTTTTATTTGCATGACAGTGTACCTGTTCACATCGCTTCTGGAACATGTCTTTCTCTTTCTGCGTCATCATTTTCCACTGCTTGCTGCACAGGACCATCCTCTCTGTGCTCGGGACGTCCTTCATGTTCACCATCAGCTCGGCACAGTACAAAGAATACCCGTTCCTGCAGGACAAAAGCTGATCACGGTCTCTGCAGGTAAAACTCCCTTTTCCGATACGTTACAGTTTAATATGTTCGTATTCCACACTCGTTTCGAGTTCTAGCGATGACGACGTTCAAATGTTATTTAAATGCCACTGGATAGTATGTGACGTTTTCCAACAAAATATTGCTTAAAAGTATATTTTATTTAAATACATATCGCTTAAATAAATATACAAAGTTGAAAACTGTATCTGCTTTAATCTTAGTGAGGGTCAGAATTTTATGGATCTTAAAGTTACGGAATTTGCCGGATCGATAAAAGCTTATAATTATACGACTCATAGAGACGTAGCTTCTCGGGATCAGGGAGTTGAAGCACTTCAAACTGGAAAAAATTATTTTTTCTACAAAAAAAAAAAGGAATTATAATTGGACACATTCATACAACAAAAATTTGACTGTATTCCACCGATACAACGAATAAAACGTATTCATAAACATGTTTATGATTGTAGAAACCGTGGCTTGTGCTCCCCCTACAGGCTGAATGTTTAGTTTGGAGAAACCTGTCACGCCGCCACAATTTCTGCTACAAAATGGGGATTTTACCCTTCCGTTACAAACATGGCAGTTTCCTGGCTTCCAAATACAGCAGAGTATAAAACTTTATCACAGAAACAGATTCACTACAGACAGCAGCCTGAGAAACCGTGAGAACAGAGCAAAACTGATATTTATAGATAGCGCTGTTAAATGTTTTCTGTCGCAAGCTTTTTATTTTTAAATCATATTGACTGAAGTTTTTAACAGACTTCACTTTTACAAAGTAGTGGGGCCACGTCTATAGCCTCCCTGCGAGAGATGGACTGCATGGTACTGGTGTTTTTACATGTTATGATGGAAAATCTTTATTGTTTAAACTTATTTATATTTAGGGAAATATTATTCTGCACCTTCGATAAAACCTGCAAAAAAAAGAAAAGAAAAAGTGGTCTGTGTGTTTGTGGGTACATAATCGCTTTCCTATCCCAAATATATACCCCAATGCTCCTCAGCTCCATAAATGATATGCACAACAAAAGCTACTGGATCTTGTGCTTTAGAGCTCTCACTAGAAACTGAAAAACACAGCGACTCAATTTTAAAATAATAAAATAAATACATTTTAACTTGTAAAGAATCAATCATTCCGTACGGGCAAGAATTATGGACTTAAACACTAGTTAAACTGAAGTTCTTCTCGAAATGAACCATTCGATACTGTTTAATATAGACGAGTGCAAATGCTTCGGACATGCTCGTGAGAATTGACTTGGCCTACAATTGATCATGCACGTTTAATCCTGTATTTATTATTCCTACAGTAAACCATGGAACTCTCCTATGATTTTTGCTCAGATGCAGCCCACCCCATACTTCCTGTAAAATTCTTGTTTGGTAGAAGCAACACTAGAGGCATATATGACAGAGTCATATCTCCCTGTATTTCCCACCTGGGATCCCACTGAAGCTAAGAAGGGTTGAGTCTGAGCAGTAGCTGGATGGGAGACCTTCTGGGGAAAACTACGGTTGCTGCTGGAAGTGGTATTGGTGAGTCCAGCAGGGGGCGCTCACCCAGTGGTCAGTGTTGAACCTATAATGACGGGGCACTCTATAAAAACAGCACTGTCCATCAGTTGAGATGTTATACCGAGGTCCTGACTCTCTGTGGTCATTAAAAATCCCAGGACACTTATCGTAAAAGAGTAGAGGCATAACCCTGGGAGTCCTGACGAAATTCCCCCATTCGCCCTTCTCTATCATGTCCCCTAATAATCTCCATAACTCTCTCCTCTCCACTAACAGCTGGTGTTTTGGTGCAATATGGATGCAGTCACATCATCCAGGTGGATAGGTGGTGGTTGAGAAGTTTTCCTCCATACAAAGCTCTATATAGAAGTAACTGTAACGTATAGTATAGACAGTAAAAACTCTTTTCAAATAATAACCACGTCTTAGCACAGACTTTTTATAGTTCTCTGTGCAGACTCAGAGGAAAGTGCTATCTGCCGTCTATCGCATACGTGAGCTTAGATAGTGAGCGTAATGCCATTCCTCCCACCCAGAGAGAACAGCCAGTTTTGCTCTCTTGGACTCCCAGGGCGAACGCTTCTCTGTTGTGCTACTCAGGAGTCTGTCTGTCTGTGCTATTTTAAAATATGTGTGCAGGAAATATGCTGATATGTTTAATGTTGGCATTAATAGGGATACGTTCCTCTACATGATTCACACACTGCTTCCTAGCTGCACGCTTGGGACTAAATCTGCCGAAAATGCGAAAGTAAGATGAGCAAAATGAGATGAGCAAAAATCAAACATGGTGCTCGTTAATCTACCGGACAACACCTACGGCGGTGGCTTAGTGGGCCGTCCGTCAAACTTGTCCTTGAGCTGCCGCTCGGCTTTGGTCAGGACGGACTTTTGAGTGACGTGTTCCTCTGAGTTTGCATCTGGGTGTGCTTCGTGGTACGCCCTCAAGCTGTCCTGAAAGGCAGATTTAATAAATAAATAAATACATTTTAAAGCAGCTCTATGTGGAGAACTCAGTTCTTTATTGTGATCCAACATACCTCGTAGTTCTTCTGCAGCTCCAGCGCTTTGCTGATCCATTTCAGCCGCTTTTTGTCCGAGAGCTGAGACCACTGACGCCGTAAAGCTTCTTTCAGCTCCTTTTGACTTACCTTGAAATACAAACCAACAAGTTTATAATCTGGACATAGGACTTTTCCATAAGATGATTTGACCAATAACTCTTAAACATCATTTATTTTTTTATTTTTAAACAGACTCGCCTCTGGGTGAAGCTTCATGAAAGTTTTCTTTTCGTGGGTGTACCACAGCTGTTGAGGAGTTTTGGGCTTCTCCGGGAGGTCTGACTTCTTTCGTTCTTCTATCAGCTCAGGATGGTCTTCTCTAACGAAAGACGTGCGTGCTTGTTTAGGAGACGGCTTTTAAACACAGTCTTATTTCAAAAGGGACTGGAAGGGGGTGCTTACTTGAACCGTGCCATGTTTTTCTCAAAGGACTCCTTCTCTCTCTGGAATTCCTGAATGTATTTGAGCTAAATTAAAGAAACATATCTTTATGATACGATGCAAAACAGAAAGGAAGAAATAAATAAAACAAAATGAAAATAAAACAAATCAAAATACCAATTGCTTTTCAGATCTAAATATACATGTATATATATATATATATATATATATATATATATATATATATACATATACACACACACACTAAAAAAATCCAGTCATGTGTATATTTACAGTCTACCTTTTTCTTTTCAGGGAGCTCTTTGTATTTTTTGGAGAGGATCTTGGTCAGATCTAGATTGCTCATCTCTGGGTGGATTTTTGCATACTTGGCTCTCTTCTCCATGAAGAAACGAAAGTAGGGTGTGAGGGGCTTCTTGGGGAAGTCAGGATGTGTCTATGGAGGAGATCAAATGCACGACATGCATTGAATATAACGGCAAAGAAACTGTCAAATGAAGTCTTGAAAATTCTTATCGTTCTGATATACACTGTCATTACCTTCAGTTTCTTTCCTTTATAAGGGTTCTTTACATATTCCATCGCATCGACAATGAGCTCTGTCATCGTCCTATACTTCCGAACCTATGAGAAAAGCAACAACGTTATAAAATCTCACATCACAGAATATTTATGCTGATTAAAAAAAATTATTTTGAACCATCTTGTGTTCTAACACACGTCTGCACACACATCTAGTTAGCACACATTTAGTTGGCTCACCTCTGTGGAAACCTTCTGCCATTTCTGCTTACACATGACCCCGGTGAAGTTCCCAAAGCCCACTTTGTCCCAGTCAAAATGAGACTCAGTGGTCTTGTATTTCAAAGTGTCTCCATCGGGCAACAGACTCCTAATCCTCTCTAGCAGCGTCAGACAGTCCTCCTTACTCCACACGTCAACATCTAACACAAAGATACACACAAGTTGTGTATTTATTTCACATGGTCGGTTGTAGGGTTCCTCAAAAGACTGTGAAACTAAAGACATGGGGCTTCCCGATTGCTTTTATTATATTTAATATTGAGTTCTCATTATTAACCAATTTACTGCATGGGTTTACTCGTGAACCTGAGAATGAGAAGGCTTATAAATAAAACGTCTTGGACCTAATGTGGAAAGTTCACGAATTTAAAAAATCTCTGTGTGATACACAAGCAAAATACTGGCTAAAATCTCGCTAAATAACTTGAGAACCCCTGTTCCAAAAAGGTCCACCTAAAACATCATGAGGGAAAATCCAATCCTCAAATCCTCACACAAGGATGTTAGAAAATGAAAACGTACCTGCTTTGTTTACAAGAAACTTGTTTTTGTTTCCCCTACAAAATGATTTCTTCTTAAAGACTCACTTGGTTTACTCTTGTGCACTGAAGCCTGTTTGAGAACGGTTTAATGGGTAAGCATAGCGCTCAGAGGCAAATAGAGAGAAAAATATACGTCTACGTAACATAATCCAGGTCTCAGGGGGCTTTACAGAACTCACATTTACATCTACAGTTGCTTTACTCAAATTGACGTCATGCAAGCTAGGACCAACAGCGTCGAACAATTACAAGAGTAAGTTTCCAAAATGTGACGAGACGCAGGTGCAGGACGGTTGTAGGAAAAGCAGCGAGATGGCAACCTGCCTACCTGGTTCGAGTTTGATTCGCCCAGTCTGGGTGACAGCCACGCTGCTGCTGCCATTCATGACTACACAGTCAAGGTGGCTCTGACCCGACCTGCAGAAAGACAAACCCTCAAACCTGAGTGCGACACAAAAAAAAACAGGTCATTAAAAAACATGTTGCAAATCATTAAAGGTGTGGCACTTTTTTCGTTCTCACGTTACTCCAAACTTTGATTCCATGCCCCACACTTGTGGCTTGGACTACTTGCCATGTGGGTTTTCTTCTACTTTTAAAAAACACGGCTTTGTTAGTAGGTGAACTGCTTATGCTAAACATATCCCTATGTGTGCTGTGACCGACTCCCTGAGTGTTTATTGAAGATAAATGAATGGAAACATTTTTTTATACATTGGCCTCGCACCTATAATGAGGTTTTTATTGGTTACATATACACAGTGAAATTACTTTCTTTGCATACCCCAGCATGTTAGGAAGCTAGGAAGGATACAGCGCCCTGATGGCAGCGCGACTGGAGCAGAAAGGGTTAAGGGCCTTGCTCAAGGGCCCAACAGTGGCAGCTTGACAGTACTGGGGCTTGAACCCCAACCTTCTGATCAGTAAACCAAAGCCTTAACCGCTAAACCACCACTGCCCCTATAGGGGGGTTAGATTTATGTGGTTTGCGCGTTCTCAACGTGCTTCATGGGGGTACTCCGGTTTCCTCCGCCAGTACAATGACACATCCTGGAAGTGTCCTGACTGGCATTTCCAATCGGTCCGTAGTGTGTGAACGGATGTGTGCGCGTGACTGGGTGTCCGCTGGGATAGGCTCCAGGCGCCACGCGACCCTGTGTAAGATAAGCAATATGGAAAACAGCTGGATCTTCTCCCACACAGAGAACTGGTCCACACAGCTGTGCGAGTTGCAACCGGTACTGTAATAAGTGTTAAATGAAGTGTTTCGTAAACTTATTATGCCAATTTCGAGCTCTGGGTGTTAAAAGAACATGTGGGCTGGCTGGTCATTAAAGAGTGGAGTATCAGGTCCAACCTCCAGAGTCAGATGATGTCTGATGGGAGACCACATGTGCTTGATGTAGAAAACTTAACTCGGGCTGCTTGAGCCGACACACACACCACACGGACAGAACAACTTATAGACGAGACAAAAACGAAAATATTGGACATATTTGAAAATCCTGCAACAGAACAGTCCCAGGCTGCTCATTACACTGAAAATGATGAAGATGCACAAGGTCTAGGATTGGATTCGGATTTTCACCAAATAAAAGTGCCTCGTTTTTTTTACACATGGTTTAAAAGAGGACACTTTGGAAATCGACAGTGTTGGACCCTATTTTTGTGCTAAAACCGGTGGAAAACATTGTCTCACCCAGTCATGGACTTTTCTACCCGGTGCTAGGAAGAGACCTTCAGCTACCTCGCTGTTGAACCTGTTTTAACTGTAGGTGGCGCTAAAACGCAGAAAAATAGACAAAAACTAAAGAGGAAAGAACACACACCTTTCGGAAATATGTTCGACACGCTGTCGTTTAATTTGTTTATTATTCTTTTACGAATAGTCAAATAAACTAAACAGCTGTTTTTTTTTGTTCACTACTAAACGTTACTAGCAGCTAACGTTAGCTAGCTCAGACACATTAGCACGCTGCTAACTAGCGAAGTTATACTGGTTAAGTTCCATATTTCCCAAAACAAGATAAGCGTGTGATTAGTATTCCGTTTCCTTCATCTAACCCACACTGTGTGACTGTAAACAAACAGAAATAAATGAGAATATCTGAATATCTTTAGTTTGGTTTTGTTGGTCAGGGCCCGTGTCCATCCTCCCTCCCCGAGCAGTGGCGTCGCTTTTCCCGGGGTCCAGTCTCACTCGGCCCGCACAAGGTCAACCGAGACCAGGCCCTAAATTAAACCCAGTGCCTCCTTTTAACAGCCAAACTCTGACATTTTTTAAAGCATTTTGTTTTTCGCGTTGATGCTTCGAATAGCAGCTGACATCAACGCCACATTATTCTCAAACAACTCCAAAGTAAAATTGTTAAAATTAGAAGAAAAAAAAGTTAGTTTTAACGACAAGTCCACGGTTGTTTTGCTGAACCGGCTTCGTGTCGGAAGGCGCTTCAGATCAGTGTCGGGATCTGAGTCGATTATCTGCTGATTCTTTCCTGCGGTGTTACCGACCATCGTGTGCACCCGAGCCCAGTAATGGCGCCGTGATTCCGGGAGGAGTCAGCACACAGCTTCCGCTGGCAACGACGCCTCGGCCAGCCAGCACAAAACAACACGACTGGCTTTTACACTAATTAAACATTGACAAATTTCTGCTTTCATATCAATACTTTTTTTTTTTTAATAAATAAACTGTAGTAGTGGCGAACGTGTCGTTTGGAAAATAAACCGATTTTCGTGAAGAGAAGGGAAAAAAAACAACAGAAAATGTGTTTAATGGTTTATAAATGTGGGTCAAATTAAAAGCATCCATGACCCGAGGGTGTTTTTAGGACGATTCCTAAACGCAGGCTTCGATAACACACAGTTTTCCGTGTTCTATTCGCGAACACGGGGTGCGAGCGGGCCCTTGAGCCTGCCCTCGCCCCGATGTCTTCACTGCAGAGCCGCCATGAATGTTACAAAGACTCGGGGACGCGGGCTGTGAAAATCGAACAAAACGAGCCGAAAATCATCAAACGACTCACCTTTTTTTTGCAACACGTAATGCTAGATCGTCTTCGCAATCGGTATGCTGTCCGACTTACACGCAGTTAATGTTTATTAAGTGTAAAAAGTGTGGATTTTTGTTCAAGCCGTAAACCCCGGGGAGTCAAGTCGAAACGGATCCGACAAAAGGAGCGTCTGGTTCGGTATGAAACTCCGCCCAGCGCCGCAGGGGGAGGAACTCCGGGGGAAAACATACAAGAAGAAAGGGGGTAAAGGCGGACTTTGAGACTTAGAAAATCTAAAGTGTGTTTGTATTTTTCACCCAGGTTTTGAGTGTGTAAAGTACATGTTTAATGTGTTTGTGTTCAGGCTGGAGCACAGGCACAGACTCCCACTTCACTACTGAACACCAGCACAACCACAGCGTTAGCCCCGATAATGCCGTTCAAATGTCTTGGAAAAATCCTCTCCATTTTCCTTGGGAATTACTCTTTTTATTAAAAAAAAAAATCCCCTCACAAAAACAAGTCCATGGGTGAAAGCAGCACACACTTAAGTTTATTGGTGTTCAGCCCAGGAGCACTGGATCCCAGACAAGCAGCGGATAGTGGAGGTGAAGTGGGAGTCAGCTGAGCTCATACACTCCTTCTGGCAAAACAGGGCTCCATGAAACTCATTAATCCACGCCGTGTGTCATTCCTTTGTTTGAGAGGACGCGCGAGCCGTGCAGCCTTTGTGGAAGTGTGTTTGCCGGGTTAGTGAGGTGGTGTCAGAGCTCAGGAGGAGGAGGAGACGCCGTGGACAAGCGCCACACATCCCCGAGCCTTAAGCATCAGGACTCGGTCTCAACACACAGCCAGTGTCTGTCTCTCTCTCTCTCTCTCTCTGTCTCCCTCCCTCTCTCTCTCTCTCTGTCTCTCCCTCTCTCCGTCTCTCTCTCTCTCTCTCTCTCTCCTGCTAAACAGTAGCTCACCAGAAGCCTTGTTGTCATGTTGGGGTGGTCGCTGCCACTCCTAACTACCCCCCCATCCCTGACCTCTACCACATCCTGCCTAAAACCCCCACTGTAAACAAACTAAACCCATCCAGTTTAGCTCTGGTCCTACACGACCCATAATCTGCATATTTTGTTATCGTGGTTCCACCCACACACACACACACCTGACTAACTAATCAAGTAACTAACTGGCCACATGTCACGTGACCTTCATGTCGCCGTGTAATACTATGCAGAGAGGAGGTTCTCCATGACTGGAACCAATACTGGGAATCAATGCTTAAAAACACACACGCACAAAAACAGGCAATGAAACACAAGTTAAAATAAATATACAATCTGCAACTTGACTTGGTCCTGCATATTAGTAAGTGGTGTAATATTTAGTAGGCTTTTATTTTTCCTCCACGTGATCAACGGGTCAAATGACAGCCATCAAAATAAAAGTCTATACTCGCTGTAGGAACATGGCACAAAACTTTTTTTGTCATCTACAGTGAAGTATACGATCATGATCTGGATGGAAAGTGGAATTAGTGTTGCTTGTTTGTTTGGTGTTTTTTTATCTTTTATATAAACAAGAGTTTTTATTTTGTAAGGAAATTCATTGCTGTGGTCACAACTTACATCCACTCTATTAAAAAAATATATATATATATAGAGAGAGAGAGAAATTGCTAACAATTAGAGTAAATTACAATTAGCGTAAAAGATCATCTTGGAAGAAAGGATGGAGTGCCTATAATGACCACTAAAGAAGTTTTAGATATCAAGGACTATCACAAGGCAAAATTACCTTTCACTATTATAAACACTACTACTGCTGCTTCCAATAATAATAATAATTTTATGCATTTTATATTGTACAATATATGATAAATTTCAAAATGGCAGACAGGTGGTTTGACCAATATCCACAGATACGCCGTGACCCAATGAACCTGTAGACACAATATGATGTTCTGTCAAAGTATTCAAAAGTTATGAGCAAAAATGACCCTCGGATCATGCGGCGTACAGAGTTTCATTACGATTGATCAAAGTCTGGCCGAGATACAGCTTCTGATCCAATTTTGGTTCAACATCGATAAATTTGCGACTTCAAAACTTATGAACAGATATGAAGATCAAAATTCTGTTAAATTACTTTGGTGTGGCTCTGTCCACTGATCATATACGCTTGTGATCACCATGAGGAGAGTAATCTGATTAAGTAAATTTCTTTTCTCTAGGACAAAGCGTTCAACAATTCTAACCATTTGAAAAGAGAAATTTTTAACCAGTGGTGGCGCTATAGAGTTGGTACTAGAGCGACCAAAATTGGTCCAATAGTGATACTATTCATGGTCATATCCATGAGTGTGCCAAATTTCAGAATTTTCCTACTTACGGTTTATAGGGCTGCAGTAGACTCCCAATAGGGAAGAAACAGAATAATAATAAGAAAACTAACAGATACAATAGGTGCCTACACACTGTCGGTGCTTGGCCCCTAATAAATGCAGGGTGATTACAGATAAATAGTAAGCATAAAATACTGTCAGGCTGACCTCAAACTAAACAGTTCGTAATAATTCAATACGAGGATACTTTAAAAGATAAACTAGAGTAAATACAATACAATAACACAGCACATTGGCAGAAATGTTGAGTTGCTTTATTGAGTCTACACTCTGTATAAACACAGAGGAATTACTGCGTTCACACAGTCATAAAATGGTCACTTGGTTCCAGTCTCACAAATCACACTCTCACTCTTCATCATTCCTACAACATCAAACAAGGTCACTTCTGCTTCACGTTAATCATCAAGCAAAATCAACTACACAGTTTCATCCGGCCTGTTTTACAGCAATATTATATTTTAAAAGGCACTACATCAAAAGCTCAAGTGGTTGTAACAACTGTTTTTGACAGGAGCAAACAGAAATGTACAGTTTCACACATAAGAACATAAGAATAATTTTGTTCAAGATTTCGAAGAAAGAAAAAAAAATCAGTTTGAGTGTTATAGTTGGAATGTAAGACAGATGGCACGTGTAACAATTAATCAATCTTTTGCCCGTTAAATGTTTAAAAGTATGACATCACTGACAGACAATGTACAAAGATAAACCTAAGCCAAAAAACAATAGTAAATCATAAAATGCAGAAATGTTCAAGATTTCAGCTTTTTACTGCATCTTTGGATCTTAAACTTATTAAAAAGTATTACACACAACAGACTACTACTATTTTGGATTTTTTTTTTGTTCTTTAATAATACGTGTGTATACGCAAACGTTTAAATCAGATGCCTATCTTTATTTCAAAACTTGAAATATAGTATAACGATGTGGCCTATTATCATTGCCAGGAATATACCACAGAACCCTGTAAAATGTCATTACTTGACCTAACTGCAACGGCAATGGTGAGTACCATCATCCCTTTTCACTTTCCGTTATAGTCCTAAACGCTACTATTGATTTGAAATGATTAAAAATATATTCAGTAGCCATTTAATTTCAGAATGGAGCACTTTAAGCAGACTGAGTCACATAAAAATGGATGATGCACACATCCTGCGCACCTACAGGTGACCTTTCCTATTTTGGGAATGGCTACACGCCCTACAGCAATAATGCAGGTTTCTATACACTGGTCTCTTGATACTTTTTGGCTTTAAATATATAAAAGATATATAGAACGATAACACTAGTTATATACGTAATCGTGGTTCTGTGATCGCCAGACAACCGCCAGAGACGGTAAACATCACCTGGATCTCTTCTTGTGTGGGTGCGCATACATACTGAGAACTTCCTACCAAGACAAAGTGACCGCATGATGTAGTATTTACAACAAAATAATTTGTTCGATTAGTGCTGGTTCCAAATAACAGGGAACCACATTTACATAACTAACTAGCGTTTTAATTTCACCCTTCCTTAGCCTCACAAGAAGATATCCAGGTGATATTCACCATCCCAGGTGGGTGGGACGGGTGAAAACACAATTGCATGTTACAGTCAAAAACTTTGCATATTTTTTTCACAATAGATTTGAAATATACATTAAAGATTACAGACATTAAAGAACACCGAGTTTCGCTGTCTTTTCAGTGCTGGTCCACAAAAATAATAATAATAAACAATTGCCAATAGCTCTGCTACCTAAATAAAGTCAGATGATTGACAATTGTTCAACCTACATTACATTTAATCCTGGTATCAGTAAGATGAAAAATCAATAACAAACAAAAACGTTATAATTAGTCCAAAAGTGCTTCTTGTAGGGGAGGAGGGGGGGGGGGGGATGGTCCATGTTTCACACTCACACAAACATACACCTAGTACTCATCTAGTGCACACTAAACCTCATGGATAAACAACTGGAACTGACAACCAGGAAACCATTAAATATGCAAATATAGTTTTACTATTAATTTAAAAAAATCAAGATGGACACAAAGCTATAAAAAGATTCTGGAGGCATGACACTCGTGCTTCGAGGAACAGATCTACAGTGATAACGGTCACTGATTGGTCAAAGCCTTTGATAAGATGGTAGTGAACAGTCTAAGGATTGCGTCTGTGATTCCACTCAGAATAAGTACCAGTCAGGTTGGCCTGATCATACTGGTACGTGCGTCTCGGTGTACTCGTCTTGCCCCTCCCCCACGCTGAACGTGGGCTCCGAGTCGTCCGCGTCAAGCTGTGTAAAAAAAACACATGATGAGGAAAGCAGGATACACAAACACACTACCAGGGGCACCTACTATATAGGTGTACAAGATTAAAACTGCTAATTATTGTAGGTGCTGGGACAGTGTATTTAATTAACCTGCAACAGAGTGTATATCGTAAATATCCACCTATCCATGCATTTTCTGTACCGCTTATCCTACACAGGGTCATGGAGGAGCCTGGAGCCTATCCCAGGGAACTCGTGGCACAAGGTGGGGTGCTATTGTTAGCATATTGGATTGCGCGCACACATTCACAATTCGGAAATGCTAATCAGCCTACAACGCATGTCTTTGGACTGTTAGGAGGAAACCAAAATACCCAGAGGAAACCCCCGAAGCACGGGGAGAACATGGGAACTCTGGAATCGAATCCCAATCCTGAAGGTTCTGTGCCTTGAATAGGAAAAGGCTTTATAAATCCTTAACAAAAACCCACTTGCTGTAAATATTTCCCCCATTTTCAATCGGTTTTATCGACGCTGAGAAACTCACACACTGCATCTCACGCTGGGTGAAGATCCGTGGCAGCAGGAACCTCCTGATGGGCACGGTGAGAATGAGGACAAAGGGAAACGCTAATGAGGCCTGGGTGGACATGACAGCCCAGAGCCCAGCCAAACACACCACCTGGATGACAGTGAAAAGGTGCATCCGGAGAGTGCGCACCTGAAAAAGACAGGTCAAAAGGTCAAGAGGATGCTTGAGCAGACGGATGTGTTCTAGAAAAGCTGGGTTACAGCTGCCTCTGCCACTGATGGCGTTAGCGGCTTTTTCCAAGGTTTACCGCTATTACTCCAACATTAGGAGAGCTGACTCACCTTCCGCACGTACATATGATCTGGGTGATATTTGGGAGGCATCAGGAGCAGCATCATGCGCTCAGTCAGCTGGATGCCGTTGAGGGACATAACCCCCATGTAGAGAAAAATGCCAAACAGAACAGCGATGGGAATCTTCCTCAGAACCTCCCCAATCACAATAGAAAGACCTGAAGAGCCAAAGACAGTTACGAGGCAGAGCAAAGACTTGGTTAAAATAGAGATTAACGTGAAAGAAAAAGTACCGTAATATATATTACATCGTAAAACATAATATACTGCATACACTTTATGGCCAAAAGTATGTGGACACCTAACCATCACACTTGCTGAACATCCCGTTCCAGATTTAGTCCCCCTTTGCTGTTATTATAACCCCCCCTCTTCTGGGAAGGCCTTCCACTAGATTTTGGAACATGACTGTGGGGATTTGTGCTCATTCAGCCACGAGAGCATTAGTGAGGCAAGGCACTGATGCCAGGCGAGGAGGCCGGGCAGTGTCGTGCTGGAACAGGTTTATTCCTCTATACCACGGTGTGCCTCAAATTTTGTGGCGACACGTGTGTGATGGTCAGATGGCCACAAACTTCTGGCCACTTTTGTGTAGATCGTATACAGTTTGGTCCATAAGTATTTGGACAAAGACGCAGTTTTCCTAATTTTGACTCTGAATACCACCACAATGGATTGGAAATGGAGCGATCAAAGACCCACAAACAAGCAAACTGAAGGCAGCTGTAATAAAGGCCTTGCAAAGCATCTCAAGAGAGGAACCTCAGCACAAGGCAAAATTAGAGAAACCGTGTCGCTGTCCAAATACTTCTGGACCTTACTGAATCTAACAATGTTCTGTCATTTCTAAAACACCCGTGTTTTCCACCTTCCACTGCCCCCCCCCCCCCCATGTTCCAGAATCACATAGAATCTAAAGTTATCGAATATAAACGACAATTTACAACCCTGATTCCAAAAAAGTTGGGACACTTTGTAAAATGTAAATAAAAACAGACTGCAGTGATTTGCAAATCTCATAAACCGGTATATTATTCACAGTAGAACATAGAAATCATGTGAAATGTTTAAACGGAGTAAAATGTACCATTTTAAGAAAAAAAGAAGGTTATTTTGAATTTCATGACCACAACACGTCTTAAAAAGTTGGGACAGGGGCAGCAAAAGGCTTTGGAGGACTGTTGGGCATGTCCTCCCAGTGTGGAGATTTGTTTGTAGAGCACTGTGCACTCCGTTGAACTCACCGACGAGAACCGCAACTAAAAAGCCAGTCACCCTCTGCTCCTTCACCTCCTGGATGCGTGGTTTATCGCCGGGTGCCACGGCCTTGCTCATGACAGTAAGTGCATTGGCGTGGGTCACGGAGCGCACGGTTGCGGCAGCCAGCCAGGGCAGGCCAAACAAAGCCAAGATCCCACCTACGGCTACGATGATCAACAGGTCCAAATGAAAGCCGGACCCCTTCACCAGCATCCTCTCCTTTTTACTCACGATAAGACTGAAAGGAAAGGGAAAAAAAAAAAAAAAAAAAAGGGAGACACCTTCAGAGTGTACAGATTCCAACATGCATCCGTATCGCATATTTTTTTTGACATGACTATACAAATCGAACGCGCACAGAAAGGACCAATATCATGCTCACGTGGTGATCTGTGTCTCCATGAAGATGAGGATGAACACGAGCAGGGCAGGCAGAATGCTTGCAGCCATCATCCAGACTGGGAACTGACCGTCAGAGCCCAATGGGCTGATCACCCAGCCCCGTTTCTCCGGGCTGGTCACGTTGAAGCCGTCCGGAACACTCAGCTTCTGTATACAAAAAATTGTGGATGGTTGCCAGATGCAAGCTAAACTCAAGAAACTTCGCTTCATCACCTGACGAAGAAATCCATATAAAACTACGATAAAAGCACCCGATATTAACAAAGTCTTAAACCAGCAAAGTCGTAACCTTCTTCGATTGCCCTTTCCACTCGGCCGGTTACGATACAAAGTGTATGCGAGATAAAGTAACCCGAGCATAAAGTGCCGTCCTATGTTTGTAACGACTCACCTGTGTGTAGGTGTCTTTTATGCTGTAATCCACCAAAACCATGATGAAGATAGCAATAGGAACACCAAAATCTCCAATCACCCTGCGGAGCTGTAGCAAGAGAGAACTTGGTTTTAGATGGACTGGAAAAAATTCATACTTCAGCAGAACTCTAAACTACTATATGCTAAGGTCTAGGAATAGGGGTGCACAGCTCCAGTCCAGGAGGCCCAGAGTAAAGCACGGTGCGGTGGCTTTCCTGCTCAAACACATGCACTAAACCTGGGAATTAACTGGTCTGTCCAATCAGGTGTTTGTTGTTTTTTTTTACTCCATTTGCTTGTAATTTGGACTTATTGCCATTTCCCACACACAAGCCAGCTATTCCCTGTCACGTGACTGCTACAGGGAGATCGAGATTATATTTATATATATATATATATATATATATATATATATATAGAGAGAGAGAGAGAGAGAGAGAGAGAGAGAGAGAGAGAAAATAAAAAAAAACACACATCTGATAACAAGACCTAATGGTAGGCGTAGCCACAGTGAACCTGTCCAAGAGTACATTTCTTGAAAAAGACTTCAAGAAGTCTGTGTTCTATCTCGATTTCAATATTTATAGCAATCTTTCTCTGTTTACATCATGCAGCTGGTAAAATGTGAATCGGCCCTATGTTCCTTCTCTCTCATTCTAACAATGCTTAATGAATAAATAAATACATAAAAAAAGCATGGTGTCAAACTCTTACACTGCCAGGGAAGAAGGCGCTGTTCTTAAACTTGCGCAAGTAGAAGGCAATGAAGAAGGTTCCTGACATAAGCACCAGGGATAGCAGGGCTGTATTGGGCTGGTTTAATACTTTCCCAGGTGTGTCTCGAGTTCTGTTGGAGTTGACTAGTAACTCTCGTGTAGTGTCATTTTCTGCTGTGCTGTCGCAAGAGGTGAGAGGGTGGTCTTTGAAGATCTGAAAAACAAATAAGTGCAAAGATGTGCAAATTTATGGTTTATCACGAAAAAAAGAGAGCGAGAGACAGAGAGAATGAGTTTTACCTTGGCAAGCTTCACAAAGGTCTCATAGATGAATATGAGGGAGATGAGAAAGGAGAAGATCTCCTGCGTGAAGCGGGAAACGAAACGCACCAGGAAGCTTCCCTCGAAGGCCACCATAACCACCACGATCAAAACCAGCCAAAACCCGATCCATACCCGGCCCGTCAGGTACTCCATTCCATAGGACGAACAGAACTGTCACGAGTATATAGGGATTAAAGTGGAAACATTCTCCAGGACACGTTTTCCAGGGTCTCTGGATATTACTTGCAAGCTAGCATTATTTAAAACATTTAGTCTCATTAATTACATTAAAGGAATGATTGATAAAAAAAATAACGTGCATTCGAGGTAGTAATGAGTCGAAGCGGAGGCTTGAGCCATTGATATGCAGTTATTAGAGAGAGAGAGAGAGAGAGAGAGAGAAGTGAGAAAGATAAGAGAAAGAGACATGAGAGAGATGAGACAGGAAAGAGATGAGAGAGGGAGATGAGATATATATATATATATATAAAATAAAAATACTCACAGAGTAAAATGCCTCTTCAAACACTAACAAAGGTCCAGAAAAGCCAACCACTAAGAGGGGCTGAGCTCCAAGCAGACTAAACAAAATTCCCTGTAGTGCAGTGGCAACGATTAACTCCGACACACCCATCAGGCCCTCGGTCTTATCACCTGCAGGGGGGCGGATCAAAACGTCTCATTAAGCATACCTTTTACACATGGTGACATTTCTATTTCAATGCATTCTTTTGCTAGTATTAAGAATCAATCAGAAACAAACGCAGTGGGGTCTGTAACAAAGGTGGGAAAACGATTGAATGAATAGATAGATAGATAAATAAACAAACAAACAAGCATCCCAGGCATCAACTGACCCAACAGTCCTCCAAAGGTAATGGCAGGAGAGAGGGCAGCAAAGTAAATGAATATGACAGCAGCCATGCACTGAGGGTTGAGGGCATCCTTAAAATCGCTGAGGTATTTGGGGTAACGGTTTCGTGCATCTCGTATAGCCCCTCCAAATAGCCGTCCTGTCCTCCGCAGCGGGTCAGCTACGGGTTTACTCGGGGGCAAAAGAGCTGCACAAATGCACAGGCATAGACAATGAAAGACAAACTTCATGAGATCAGAAGATCATTGAATATCTACAATGAGTAAAATAAACAAACAAATAAATAAGGTATAAAACATGGTGAAAGATGTTTTCTCTCATTAACTACACATCTCCACTTGGAATTTCAAAGAAAAGTCTATGCGTGCGTGTTCTTGTATGTAGCTGACCCTCATCCTCTGGCCTCTTGGGTTCCTTGGCCTGTAATTTGACTTCCTGCTCGTGTCTCTTGCGCAGCATCTCTCGCTGGAATCGGGCCACAGAGTGCAGCAGCTCATCACCTCCTACCTCTGATGGAGGAAGCACGATGCTGCAGTCCAGAAAGTTGTTAATGGCCGTCAGCAGGTCGCCACGCTCATCTGCCAAATATGCTGCCTCGTGAAATTGCTGTCAAGACAGAAGACACAAGAGCAGGTTAACGACGCCAGGGCTGTAACGCAGTTGGAGCACAAACAAAATCTGTTATGTGGAGAGATAGATAGATAAGTCCTAATGTGCCTAATCTCATGATGAAATAGATGAAGATGTCAATTTTAACCAGTTGCTCTGTCTGGGCCATGTTCTGAAATCTTCGTCTGCCTCCGGTCAGGGTCAACAAAATCAACCGCTTGGTCTTAGCTTACTTTGTCAGACATCAGGGTGGATATGGAGCGCCCGATCTGATGGTAGTCCATGTTGGCGATGGGTGGGCCAAGGAGGACGAACATGAAGCGCACTGGTATTGCCACTTCCAGCACCGACTCCAGCAGCACCGCCTCCTGCAGCCGCACAAAAGCCATAGTCGGCTGATCCAGGAAGTCCACCCTGCCTGTGGAGATTCGGATGAACATTCAGGTTTATTAATACAAACCCGGCCCAGATGTCTCATTCCAGGGGTAACCTGTCTACACAGCACCATCGCAGCCCTGTTTTTATAGACCATTTTATTATTATTATTTCTTCTGTATTAAATTGCTTATTTCTTGTTTGTTTTTCACTCACTTTGTAATTTAGTCTTTTTTTGTCCTGCATATATTCTATTTTGATTTCATTAACAATATGGGACACTTATGTGTTTTAACTCCGCAACGTGAATGTGTTATTTTGAGAAACACGTGCCGTTACTGGAACATAATCGCCTCAGGTTGGTAACTCCCTTCACGTCGGGCTGCGTCACGTCACCCTGTCGTTGCCTATTAATGATACGTGTAATGCATTTACCCGTCATCGTCATCATCATCATCATCATGATGTGAACGCCAACTCACCCACAAGCACAACGGTGGCCTCTGCATTTTCCGGGATCTTTTCCAGAAGCTTGAGCTCATGCTTAGATTTGGATTTGTGCAAGCCCAGAACTAGAGAAGTATCTTTCTGCATAGACACACAGAGGATCAGTTATCCACACACACACACACACAGAGCACGTATCAAACAAGGACACATACATGTGTCTAAACTACATGCGGTACCTCGTTCTTGTCGATGTCGATGCAGTGGTTGGAGTCGGATTCAGTGGTTCCTGCTATGAGCGGGTCAGCAGCGGTAGGTTCCGGAGGTGCGACGTGATTGTTGCTATGGTGATGAGGCATCAGAGAGGCAAGACTCGCTGCTGAGATGTTCCTGTGGAACGAGCTGTGCTCCTTCCCGTCGCTTGGGTGACTGAAACGAGAGAAGAGTTTTTTGATTATTTTTTTTTTTAAACTTTAGGTCCGTAATTCTTTAACGATTTGTGTTGATGCTACAGCAGACTACATGATCATTCCCACCGACGGTGCCGATTTTATCGGATCTCGATTACAAACAAGAAAAGTTTGATACAGCAATCAAAAAGTTCTTCAGAGAACAATAAATAAATAAATAAATAAATAAATAAATCAATCAATCAGTCCACGCAGGATTTCGAGTTGTTTTGTGACTGTTGCGGCCAAAAATGCTCGATATTGCTGCAGTTATTTATTTATTTGTGATGCAATTTGCAGAGGTGTTTTTTTTTTTTTCAGCTTTATTTTTGCAGAAAACGAATTTAATCGCACGTAACCATTTTGCAGAGATGCTTGTTGGTAACCGAGCTGTACTCATGCTCAATGCACGCAAATCGAAGACGGCTTTGTCTGAACGCGGGTTGTGATGATGTCACGTGAAGCGTCTCAGCACAGAGCTGCGGGAAAATCTGTGGTTTCAAATGTTACGGCATTTCCTTGAGTTTGCGTTCATTTCTGCGATGGTAAAATCCTTTTGTTCTTCTACTGCGTCCCTCTAGGGCAGTGGTTTTCAAAGTGGGGGCCGCGGTCCCCTTGGACAATTTCGACAAATTTGTGTGAAAAAAAAATTCTCACTCTCAGACAACCACACACACACACACACACACACACACAGTGCAGATCATAAAATTAGAATATCAAAAAGTTGATTTATTTCAGTAATTCCATTCAAAAAGTGAAACTAGTATAATGTATACATTCATTACACGCAGACTTATATATTTCAAGTGTTCATTCCTTTTAATTTTGATGATTATAACTGACAACTAATGAAAACCACAAAATCAGTATCTCAGAAAATTAGAATATTGTGAAAAAGTTCAATTTTGAAGACACTTTGTGCCACACTCTAATCAGCTAATTAACTCAAAACACTTGCAAAGGGCTTTAAATGGTCTCTCAGTCTAGTTCTGTAGGCTACACAATCATGGGGAAGACTGCGGACTTGACAGCTGTCCAAAAGACGACCATTGACACCTTGCACAAGGAGGGCAAGACACAAAAGGTCATTGCTAAAGAGGCTGGCTGTTCACAGAGCTCTGTGTCCAAGCACATTAATAGAGAGGTGTAGGGAAGGAAAAGATGTGGTAGAAAAAAAGTGTACAAGCAATAGGGATAACCGCACCCTGGAGAGGATTGTGAAACAAACCCCATTCAAAAATGTGGGGGAGATTTACAAAGACTGGACTGCAGCTGGAGTCAGTGCTTCAAGAACCACCACGCACAGACGTATGCAAGACATGGGTTTC